>JAVUPR010000265.1:12040000-12257500 GCA_036785695.1 Gentiana straminea
CTTCGGCGAGGCATCGCTCGGGAGTAGACCATCATTTTTGTGGATGATCATTCTAGCCGGACGGAACCTCTTAACCCATGGCCTGAGATGGAGGGTGGGAAATGGACAAATAATAAATATAGCAGAGGATCCCTGGATTCCTCTAGAACCTGATTTCCGATCTCATCTCCATGATCCCTCAATACCAAACACGATGAAGGTTTGCTCCCTAATTGATCACAACAATCGAACTTGGAAGGTAGATATGCTGAAGGAATTATTTCACCCACTGGAGCAAGAGAAAATTTTGAATGTCCCTTTGACCTTTAAGCCGAATCAAGACAATTATGTCTGGCATTACAGTAACAATGGGATTTATACGGTGAAAACGGGATATAAGCTAGCCATGCAAAGGAAGTCCTTCGAAAAGGAAGGAACCAAAGCTACTAGTTCAGTAGGCATGGATAGAATTTGAGCCAACTTTGGAGACTCAAGGTACAACCAAGAATTATTCACTTTATATGGCGTACCCTCCATAATGCACTACCCACAGCCAGCAACTTGGCAGTCCGCAATGTAGGATCCTCTAATTGCACCCTTTGTGGTTTGGATCGAGAGACTATCAGTCACTACCTTTTCGATTGCTCTATTGCAGTTGAAGTTTGGAAAAACACGCATGAGGGTGATTTCTGGGCACATCTGAGGGTCCCTTCTTTTGCTGATTTTCTAGATAAAATGGTGCATACATGAGATGATTTACAAATTATATGAATACTCCTTACATTTTGGCACATTTGGAAGGTGGGGGTATGCATGGGTTTTCGACCAGAAACCAGTTTATATAACCCACATTCTTTCCCAAGTGGAAGCCGGAGCTTTGGCTAGTCTCCAGCTTTATAAAAAGGAGCGACAGTCAACTTCATAGCCTATTGAGTCAGGGAAGTGGAAGAGGCCGAGTAGTAATCTCATCAAAATAAATGATGCAGCTTGCAAAAACGGTTATATGGCAGCAGGCATTATAGCTAGAAACTCAAATGGAAGTATTCTGGAATCGTACTCTGGGAGCCTCGGCGTTGGAGTAGATGCTACCATAGCCGAATCTAAAGTTGTCTATCTTGCACTCTGCTTGGCCATCGAATGGGGTTTCTTTAGTGTCGAAATTGAAAGCGACTCTCCGGTTGTCTATCATAAATTGAGCTCACCTGCGAAAGAGTTTTCTTCTCTTGGCGGACTTATAGATGATTTCTTTGCTTTATTCCATGTTTTTTCAAGAATCCATGTCTCTTTTATACATAGGGAGGGGAATGCCCCAGCCCACTTGCTAGCTAGGAAGGGTCTTCTTAATCAGGCCTCTTGTATGTGGGGTTCTAACCCACCGTCTGATTTTCTCTCTGCTGCTTTGACAGACCTAGCTTAATTTATTTTCTTTTACTTCTCGAAAAAATATCATCTTTATCTCATGAGATTTATCTGCTATAATACTGACAAACGAGCTTTCTTCTCCACCAACTCTCCAAGCCTGTCCACTGTAAATCCCATTTGAAACATTTTTGAATACGTCGCCTTCTTGCACCGGATAATTTGTCTCATGGAAATACCCAACGGTTCCGTTAACATCTCTGTAACCACAAGGTACATTTACGATATAGTATTGTCTATGAATATGGGTGATGGGGGAAATGTAACATCCCGAAATTTTAAAAAGGGTATAAACGTAAAATGGAATTTAATTTGTTATTTTCCTATTTTATGTTAACCTAAAGAAAATAATTAAAAAGGTTTAATTATTAATTAAGGGATTTAGTTATTAATTTAAAAGAATTAAATAATAAATATAAAAGGAAAATAATCATCTTTTTCCACACTCTATCACGGGAAGTTTTTGGATGCACCCGCCATATGCGGAGTGCACCCATGTGGCAAACTATACACCTTGTATTTTTAAACAAAATTCAAACTGTGTGGTCCAAATTTGTTTAACGTCAATTAGGTGCATGTGGATATACCACACAAGAACTTCCTCTCTATCACACACGGCAATTCTGAGAGGAAGTACGCAGGCAGAGTGACGCAGATGAACAGGGAAAATGGAGAACGTAATCTCCAACCGGGCGGCCAATCTGTTCACCGTTTCAAGACACCGTAGTAGAAGAAATTGATCTTGGAGAAGACGATCATTTCCATACTCTTCGTTTTATAAACAGTATGTTTTCGTCCTAGCCCTAAAATCTGAATCTTGATCGTTTTGGGGAAAAGTCTGAACTTTAATTGTGTAGGGGGTGGTATTAATCATCTTGTTCCATTTATGAATCGTAGATTGGGCGTAAAGGTTGTGGAACCAAAGGATTCAAGCTTTTGTTTTCAAGTTGCGCTTGTATTCGCTTTTAAATTGCTAAAATGTAAGAGGGGTGTTCTTAAACGGTGCTTGTGTGCGTTCATGCTAACAAAATTACAGGTTTTGAGGTGAAATAAGGTTGGAAACGTTTGGAGTAAGTTACGGATCGAATCAGGGTCGAAACGGACTGTTTTTCAAGTTTTTTCCGTCAATGCGTGCGTACTCTGTGTGATGCGTGCACATTAACAGCCCAGAAACTTGGGACTTGGTTCTGTTCGACTAGTGCGTGCGCATTCCAGGACCAGAACTGGAGCAGGATGGTGCTAAACGCTCAATGTGTGCGTATTGAGGAGCAATGCGTGTGCATTGCAGCAGCATGATGCTAAGTTAAGTTTCAGATAGAGTAATGCGTGCGCACTGCAGCGGAATGCATGCGCATTAACCCAGATTTCCCTTTTTATGATATTTTTGAATGTCTTGAATGTTGTGCATGATTTTGAGGGCATTCCTTGTTACTTTACAATGTCTAACATTGACTTCTGGTAGCCCACAACTGAGACCCTCTGCGGGGAGACGGTGGGAGCACCGGAAGGCATTGTTTAGGTCTTGTGGGACATTGACTTAGTAGTCAATGATTCTTTTACAACGTGCTAGGTAGTATAGCTAGTTGTCTACGACTAGAAGTCCTTAGGGAGCCTTATATGTGAATGAATCAGGTGGTTAGAACTTAACTCATAAATACATATGTGGTTGTCTAAAATCTAAAACGTCAATATCACTGGTAAGGCGCGTTTCTAAATCGAAGCATGGGATTCTTACAACCCACTTTGAGTTATGTGTCAAGGGCCAATGTGTAATTTCCCACATGGAGACCTAAGTCCATGCCCCATTGAGAGGTGCTTAATATGTCTCGGTGCATTCTCACCATGCACAGTGTCCTTTGGTATTGATGTAACAAATCTTATTTATGTGTGGATATACTACGGAGCTAGTGGAGGGTGAGAGAGCCCTACTATTACAAATTATGTGGTAGTGATTGTAGATAATGCCATGTTATATGTATCTGCCTTTATTGCTATTTATTGTACCGTTTCTTCTACCCCTTACTAAGTACGTATGTACTTACCCTCTCTTCTCTCTTGTCCCCACCCCGAGAAGGTGGTGTTTTTTAGGTCGTTTTTAGGCCACTGAGGAGTGACCCGGAGATGATGCAGATGACGTCTACTGTCTATACTTTCAGTTTACAGTGGTGTAGATTATCTTGTCCGTTGTAACGATGGAGATCAATGGTTTGAGTTTATGGTTAACGTTTTGTAACAGATACATTTGTATTTGATGATTATAATAAGTCTTTGATGATGTAAAAGATGCAGTCTGTGTTACTTTCTATCATTTTAGAAGTTAATTGGTTTAAGTATCCGAGTAAGTCGTTTTACCTTCCGCTTGTTTTCTGATATCTGCTTACGTAAGGCTTACTTGTATAATTAGATTAAAATTTAATTATATGCGTACCGGACGTTCTTTTCCGGATAGGGACTCGGAAATAGTTGGTATCAGAAAACAGTTGGAAACAGAGCGGCAAGTAACACCGTTGCATAGGATTTAAACTAAGAGGAGTTGGTCTAGCTGTATTAGGTACGTGAGATGTGAACCTTGAAGTTAGATCTTCTAAGTGTAGACCCCCTTAAGCTAGTTCGTTAAACGATGAACTCTTAAGAGTTATTGTCTCTGAACCAAACCATGTCACATAGAAGTAAGTGAAACCCTTTAAGTAAAGCTTTGGGATCGGAGTCTTATGCCTACACCTTCAAGTTGAGGTTCTCTTGGTTGAATTTTCCTCCCACTCCCTATCGTGATCTTCCCACTTTCATTTACACATCAATATCAAAGTCTACTTTTGACTTGGCCAACCTTTGTAGAGTACGACATATGTTCGACTCTACAAATCCTCCAATTTCTCCTTTCACTTTTACTTGCTTTGTTGCTTACCAAAATTCTTTGACCGTGCTTTGCTCGAAATGGATTCCACATGAACTCCATATACAATTCTAACTCTTCCAAGTCCTTCTTATTCAATTCAACCACCGGTGTTAAAGGTTTCTTGCTTTAATACATGGTTTTCATCGTCCTTGGAGTTAACTTTATCCAACATGGGCTAATGCTTGTGTTTGTATTTCATGTAAAACAGTTTCCCTTGCTCCAAAATATTCTGAAAATTTTCAGAATCATAGATCACTGCTTTGTCTACAATTTCTCTTTTTACATCAACTCGATAATTGATAGCAAAATACTTAACCGCTAACTTTAACCGACAGAGTATCGGGTCAACAGTAGTATAGTGGTCACAAGGTCGAATCCACAAGGAGTAACAGTGAAGTACCAAAGTCGATGTAGAACTTGGTTCAGGTCAATAGATAGTGGAAAGATTAACAACTAATGCAGAAATAACGATTACACTACTGGTTTTGCTTATATGATTAAAAAAGCATAGCCGAACTACGATCCAGCGGGTTACTTTTACCCCACAGGAAAGACTTGACAAGGAGCATGTCTTAACCGACCTACCTATCCAATTCAGTTTATATGACATCCACGGGTGCCAACTCCTAATTCTGGTGTTAAGGTTTGAACAACTTTCGCTTAACACCCAATGCCAAGCTAATTAACCCTCCCTTTAGAAAGCCAACTAATTTAACATGGTTTACCAAAATCTAGAGCCGCTCGGAAAACCGATGAAAACCTCACATAGGGCACAGTCCTAACAACTAGCTAGGTTATCAATCTAACAACTAGGTTGTGTCTACGCGATTATCCTAAAACCTATTATCCCACATCTCACCGCAAAATACATTTATAAGTTCGATGTGTGTGTGACAGTGAACTAGGTTGTCAATCTAATTCAAAGCTATAATCTTTATAAGAACAAGTTTTAGAACGTGGATTAATCATACAAACACTTAATTAAGTGCTACACTACTCCCGTCTAATCCCCCTTAGGGCGTTTCACCCGCTTTTACATATTTCGGCTACACAACTATTTAGCTACTCATGATGGGACTAAAAAACGAAATAATAATGAAAGCGATAATCAAAGACATAATCAAATAATTGAAAGACAAAGAAATAATTACCATAAAAGATGAAACCCTGAATTGTATGAAAATCTCCTTCAAAAGATGAAATCTTGGATCACGAATCGAAAATCTAAGCTATGAAAGTTGTATAGAGTAAAGGGATGTTATCTAGGGGATCAAAGGATCAAAGGATGTTTAAACTACGCTAAAATCGCACCTAAATTGCCTAAGAAAATTCTAAATTCGGCCAAAGATCGTATAGGGGCTGAATGAGCTGCGTATTTATAGTGTAGGTCGAAAATTTGCTTCTGTCGGTCTCAATCGCCAGTTTGGAACGTGGCAAACGCTAATTTGTCTCCTGTCTTCAGTAAATCAGCAATAACTTTTTGTGTAAAGCTTCGATTTGAATGATTTAAGATGCGTTGGAAAGCTCGTTCAATTAACTACAACTTTTATGAGGATGAATTGGCCATAAAATGCCTCCAAGATGGGTCAAAATAAAGATTAACGTTATAGGTACGGTGAATACTGTTGTCGGGGCCAAACTAGAGTTTGCATTGGCCAAACACTAGTTTGTCTTATACGAGCTTTTTTGAATCAGGCTGAACCTATCCAAACACCAGTTTTAGGTGATTTGGATGCTATTTTGCCTGAAAACCCAACTTTATAAATGATGTGTCAACTCTGTAAACGCCCGTTTGGACTGGCCAAAAGCTCGTTTGCACCAGACTTCAGTATTTTCATCATAACTTCACTTATAGGGCTCCAAATGAGATGATTCAAAATGAATTGGAAAGCTGATTCAATCCTCTACAACTTTTATCAAGACCACTCTTCCTGAAAGTGTCTCCAAGTGTGACCAAAATGCCCCTGAAGTGACTGGTTCAGATTTCGTCAATGATTCTTCACTCTTTTCTCCTCCTTGGCCCCAAATCTCGTTCTTTCTCGAGACTCTCTTCCTTATTCTTGACCTTATGCATCAATCTAAGCCTGAAAACAAAGACACGAACACCAAGGCATAATATACATTGACAAAAACGTAACGAAATCCACATAAAACACGAGTTTTTAGGACGAAAACGTCATTAGTCTCGAAACATGCATATAAGTGAATATTGTTCATATACCACCCATAATAGCCCAAAATAACCATGAATAACTCGTAAAAGGAGGTAAACTCATATAAGAAATACGCTATAATTTGACTCCCATCAATAATCATTGTGGATGGTTCAGAAAATCCATGTTGATGCCGGACACTCTGTCTAGAAAATCTGCAGCAGCACATTCACTTATTCTTCTGTTTTGAACAGGTTAAATGCCTTAAATTGACCTGAATTTTTGTTATGTTGCAGACAACATCTTTATCTATAACTTTCCTTTTGAAATCAAGTCCAAATTCCTTTTCGTTTGATCAAAAACTGCAATCTGAGTCAGTGTTTAATAATCTGAAAATTCTGACAGCTTTTGCACTCGGCGACAATAATTGTTTTTGACCAACTTCTTGACATTCAAAAATTCAAATCTCTTGCTATTGGATCTGTATGGAAGGAAATTTAGAATGCCAGTCATCTGGGATGAGCGGGACGGTAACAACTATAAGACCAAAGTGGATACAACGAGCCAGGGAGAATGCTGAAGTGGACATTCGCAACCTTGAGAGGGCTCGAGACATGCAGAAGAGTTGGGAAGATAGAATAAGAAGATTGTCATAGTTTGAAGTTGGAGATAGAGTGCATCTAAAGGCGTCCTCAATGAGAGTAGCAAGATGGCATGGGCAGACATGCAAGATAAGCCATGGATATGAAGGCTCTTACGTGATAGTGGCTAAATTAGGACCTTTGGCTTATCCAATTTGAGTTACCAAAATCCCTTCACGGGTGTATGACGTTATTCATGGGTCAATGATAAGGAAATGGTTATCCGACGTTGATGTGAAGCAAGTTTTGACCTGGAAATGGTTAAGGTGATCTTGACTTACACGGAAGAATCAAGTGCACCTTAGAGCGGAAGATGATGAATGTTAAGAAGGAAGTTGTACAGCTAGCCTTGGGTCTTTGAAGCAGTCACACCGATAGAGGCAACATGAGTTAGAGAAGATGAGGCATTTGTGAAGTTCTAGAGTTCAAGTACCTCCCAGTTATGTTCAGTTTCGAGGACGAAACTTGTTTTAAGGGGAGAGGAATGTAACATCCCGAAATTTTAAGAATGGTATAAACGTAAAATGGAATTTAATTAGTTATTTTCCTATTTTATGTTAACCTAAAGGAAATAATTAAAAATGTTTAATTATTAATTAAGGGATTTAGTTATTAATTCAAAAGAATTAAATAATAACTATAAAAGGAAAATAATCATCTTTTTCCACACTATATATCACACACGGCAATTTTGAGAGGAAGTACGTAGGCAGAGAGACGCAAATGAACAGGGAAATGGGAGAACGTAATCTCCAACCGTGCGGCCAATCCGTTCACCATTTCAAGACACCGTAGTAGAAGAAATTGATCACTAGGAGAAGAAGATCGTTTCCATACTCTTCGTTTTATAAATAGTAAGTTTTCGTCTTAACTCTAAATCTAAATCTTGATCGTTTTTGGGGAAAAGTCTAAACTTTAATTATGTAGAGGGTGGTATTAATCATATTGTTCCATTTTTAAATCGTAGATTGTCTGTAGAGGTTGTAGAACCAAAGGATTCAAGCTTTTGTTTTCAAGTTGCGTTTGGATTCTCATTAAATTTCTAAAAGGTAAGGGGGTGTTCTTAAACGGTGCTTGTGTGCGTTCATGCTGAAAATATTGCTGGTTTTGAGGTGAAATAAGGTTGGAAACGTTTGGAGTAAGTTACGGATCGAATCGGGGTTGAAACGGACTTTTTTTCAAGTTTCTGCCGTCAATGCGTGCGCACTCTGTGTGATGCGTGCGCATTAACAGCCCAGAAACTTGGGACTTGGATCTGTTCGACCAGTGCGTGCGCATTGGAGCTAATGCGGGCGCATTCCAGGACGCATTGAGGAGCAATGCGTGCGCATTGCAGCAACAGGATGCTAAGTTGAGTTTCAGAGAGGGTAATGTGTGCGCACTGAAGGGGAATGTGTGCGCATTAACCCATATTTCCCTTTTTATGATATTTTTGAATGTCTTGAATGTTCCGCATGCCTTTGAGGGCATTCCATGTTACTTTACAATGTCTAATATCGACTTCTGGTAGCCTTGGCTCAGCACCACAACTGAGACCCTCTGTGGGGAGAAGGTGGGAGCACCGGCAGACGTTGTTTAGGCCTTGTGGGACATTGACTTAGTAGTCAATTATTCTTTTACAACGTGCTAGGTTGTAGAGCTAGTTGTCTAGGACTAGAAGTCCTTAGGGAGCCTTATACGTGAATGAATCAGGTGGTTAGAACTTAACTCGTAAATACATATGTGGTTGTCTAAAAGCTAAAATGTCAATATCACTGGTAAGGCACGTTTCTAAATCGAAGCATGGGATTCTTACAGCCCCTTTTGAGTTGTGTGTCAGGGGCCAACGTGTAATTTCCCATATGGAGACCTAAGTCCATGCCCCCTTGAGAGGTGCTTAATATGTCTCGGTGCATTCTCACAATGCACAGTGTCTTTTAGTATTGATGTAACAAATCTTATTTGTGTGAGGATATACTACGGAGCTAGTAGAGGGTGAGAGAACTCTACTATTACAACCTATGTGATAGTGATTGTAGATGATGCCATGTTATATGTATTTGCCTTTATTGCTATTCATTGTACCATTTCTTCTACCTCTTACTAAGTACGTATGTACTTACCCCCTCTTCTCTCTTGTCCCCACCCCGATAAGGTGGTGTTTTGTAGGTCGTTTTTGAGGCCACTGAGGATGACCCGGAGATGATGCAGATGACGTCTACTACCTGTACTTTCAGTTTACAGTTGGGTGTGGATTCTCTTGTCCGTTGTAACGATGGAGATTAATGGTTTGAGTTTATGGTTAACGTTTTGTAACGGATACATTTGTATTTGAAGATTATAATAAGTCTTTGATGATGTAATAGATGCAGTATGTGTTACTTTCGATCATTTTAGTAGTTGTTTTAAGTATCCGAGTCAGTCGTTTTACCTTCCGCTTGTTCTCTGATGTCTATTTCGATAGGGACTCAGTATCCGGACAGAGGCGTCACAAGAAATTCCTGATTTGTTGACTGAGTAATAAGAGGAAATTTCATCTGGGGTCAGACCATTATGCTGATAAAGTTGAGCTTTGCACGTTTTGATTCGAGCTGAGCAGTTGAACTGATATATCCGATTTATCTGAGTAGGAAGATCATAAGCATTAGTGTACAGAGAAAATATATAGAGAAGCGAAAAAAGAAGATAGCAAGATTCAGAAGCCATATTATTTGGCGGAGGAATTCTTTTGCAAGAGGAAAGCAAATTAACAAGAAATGGAAATTGGGATAATTGCGTTACATGTTTGATGTTTTTCCAACCAATATTAAATCTCGACTGTTACCTAGAAACAAATCTTTGGACGGCTCTTTTATATGTTCGAAATTTCTACCAATAGAAGTGGTAACGATTTTTACTATGCCATTTTTGAGCTAAGTCATATATGCTTTGATTTTCCTAGAAAAATATTACTACCATAATATTTTACGCTAGATTCTAAACATTCCTTGTAATGTCGTGTCTCGGATTTCAAGTACTTATCCACAAAAAAAACGTTCAGCACATGACATTTAGGAAAAAGTACACAACTCACGTAAACCCCTGCTAAAGAAAAGAAACAAGCAAGAGACTCATGAAACTAAGCCTCATGGTCTTCCACTAACTAGGGACAGAACTAGAATAGAGACTCGTCCACCCAATCGATTTTTGTTTTCGGTATATAAAAATCTTATACAATAAAATCCAACACAGTTAGTTATCTTAATCCAGCCCACTGACCATAAAAATAGAGTCCATTAGCCCAACCAACCACCAATTCATGGTTATGTCCCTACCACTAACTAACTCAACAGATCACAACTGCTGTCAAACTAAATCACAAATAAGTTCTAACATTTATCACAAATGAAATTGGCCAAAAAGAAAACTGTTGAAAGACGAAGAACTCCATTACTCCATTCCTAAACTTACTCTCCATGCTCATCATCCAACTCATCTTCAACCTGTATATCTTCTTATTCCAAATAAAGGAGTGAGCTCGTGGAAAAGCTTAGTAAAGAGAAAGAAGATCAAAACAGAAATTCATGTTTGTCGGGTGGTGTAGGAAGACATGACATATATGAATCTACTTCACCCAGTTCACAAAGCAGTTTGAACAGCATAACTTGACAAATACATAAACATCTTTAAAAGCACATATTGAAATGTAAAGACATACACTTTAATACTACGTTGAAAAATGTACAAAAAAACATACCTATTAACTATGTCAGTTCGTCTAGCACGTACTTATTCATTTCATTAAATACTTATTGTGTTCAGCCTGCTGATGAAACTTACGTAAGCCACTATCGAACCGTACTTTACTTCTCAACTCACCGTAGAATGCCCATATCTTGTCTATCACGTTCATGTTTCTTGCTTACTTAACATGAAGGTCGGGGGTGTAAGAGTGACTTGATCGATCTCATGCATTTTAAATCTTAAAATCTGAATCTCTTTCAAGAGAGCTAAATTTGAAGACTAAGCTGAAGTGCAATCAACTGAGGTGATTACGTCTGAATCTGGTAATCACATCTGATTTGGTAATCGAGTCTGAATCTATTTGTCATGCTTGTTCTCAGTATTCTCGTCTGAATCTAAAGACAACAAATGATCTCTTCTGAATTTGGAAGGTTCTCGTCTGAAGTTGGTTCTCATATGGAGAAATAACATTTAAGGGTGTTGTTTAGTCGGCTATAGGTTTAAGTCTGAGTACTATAAATAATCACCCATTGTAACCTAGTTCGATTGCGATAAATCTGTAAAATCTGTAAAACTCTGTGATAATATAATTTCTTGTTAAAACACAGATGAGAAACTTGTAGTTTTAGAAAGATTAAGACAGAAGCAATGCAAACCTAAAGTATGGAGAAATTGATAAAACACATAAACAAAGAGAACACAGTGATTTAACGTGGTTTCCGGCGTTGTGCAGACTACTCCACGGACAAAAAAGGAGATATTTTATTATGCACAAGGATTTTCACACTCTTGTGAAAAGACACACATTGCATTGATTACAACATTGGTATTTATAGGCACAAATCTCTAACCCTAAACGTCAAAAGATATTTGTCGAAAATACCATAAATACCCAGGATGTGGACCCCAACTCTAGCTGTTATCCACCAGATGAAAACTCAGCTCAAAACTGACTTTCCCATAATTGTAATCAAGTATTCAGATGCGGAACTCAGATGTACTCATCAATAACTTAGCTGACAAATATGAAAGATGACTTCAGAAGAAACTCAGTTTGCACTTCACCAAAACTGACTCTCACATAACTGAATACCCTTACTGAACTGACAATAATTCTCATTCTCAGTTTCACAGAATAGTTCCACCAGTTTATTCATCAGTTTAGAGATCAAGTCACCAAAAATGACAAATCTCCACCTTGACTTGAACTCTCATTCACAATCAAACAGATTGCATAATCAGATGTACTTGTACCAGATGCATTCGTCAATGCCCGGATGTACTTGTACCAGAATTCTCCACAGAATCCACTCAAGATGATCTACCCTCAGCTGAGTATCCAGTTTCAAGTTTATAAGCTTTGAATATTCAGCAAGGCCAGACACAACTAAAACTTGGTCTGCTGAACTGGTTTAGTGAACATATCAGCAGGATTATCATTAGTGTTGATCTTCTTACCTACAACCCTCTTCTCATTTCTCAGAAAATGATACATTACATCAATATGCATGGTTCTCTCATGATGAACCTGATCCTTAGCTAGACAAATTGCACTTAGACTGTCACAATAAATCTCAGCTTGATCTTGATGTAGCCCTAAATCACTGACTAGTCCCTTCAACCAGATACCCTCCTTAGCTGCTTCAGTAAGATCCAAATATTCAGCCTCAGTAGTTGATAAAGCCACGGCGGCCTGAAGAGTTGCTTTCCAGCTGACAACTGTATTCCTCAATGTGAAAACATAACCATTCATTGATATTTTACTGTCCACATCTCCTGCATAATCAACATCCCAGTATCCAGTGACCAGTTCTTGAGTATCACCTCCATAAATGAGACCAACATCAGCTGTACCCCTAAGGTACCTGAATATTCTTTTCACAGCTTTCCAGTGTTCTTTTCCAGGTTGAGCCATAAACCTGCTGACAACACTGACTGCCTGAGCCAGATCAGGCCTAGTGCACACCATGGCATACATCTAACTACCAACTGCACTAGCATAGGGAACTCTTGTCATGTACTCCTTCTCCTCTGCTGATTCTGAAGCAAAAACTGACAAATGAACATTTGATGCCATAGGAGTATCTATTGGTTTAGCAGCTGACATGCCAAACTTTGAAAAAAATCTTCTGTATATAGCTCTGCTGAGATAAAAATGGTTTCTTCTGACTTCTATCCATCCAAATCTCCATCCCCAAAATTTTCTTGGTTGCACCCAAATCTTTCATTTCAAACTCAGCACTTAGAAGGTCTTTCAGATACTGAACATCAGACTTCTTTTTTGCAGCTATCAGCATGTCATCCACATATAACACAAGATAGATGTATGATCCATCTTCCAACTGACTGTTGTAAACACAGCAATCATAAGAACTTCTGTTGTAACCCAACTAGATCATATAACTGTCAAACGTTTTATAGCACTGCCTAGGAGTTTGCTTCAGTCCATACAAGGAATTCTTCACACTACAAGAAATCTGCATTTTTATGGCGTGCATTGCGTGCCATAATTTAGGTTTTACGGTGTGCATGAATACGCCATAAAATCACGCGTCGTAAAACTAAAAAAAAAAAACGGCGTACATTTGGTGCCATAAATCCTTTTTGTGCGCACTACAAGTTGGCCAGTAAACTAATTGGACCGAATTATGGTATGCATTCGCACGCCTTAAAAAGATCAACCAATTATGGCTTGCAGGTTACGCCATAAAATGCTTCCCGCCAACGAATACTGACGTGCTTCTGCACGTCTTAAAAATATTCAGCTTCCCGCCAAATGAATCATGGCGTGCTTTTCGAGGCCATAAAAAGAGTAATGAATGCCATGTTAGTAATACCATCCGCAACAGAAGCGATTTAAGGATCTAGATCTATAAATTACACGTAATAAAATAACTAGATCTACATCTACAAGGGGGTTGTAGAACATACCTCTTGGATCTCAAAATCCAAGTTGGAGAACCGCAATAGAAAGAACGAACGAAGGTGTGAAGAGCACCACGATCTTCCGTACGTGTGATCCAAGCAACTCCCGGTGGAAGGAAATTCTCGACTCGAATCCTTCCGATATGCTACCCGGAAAAATCTCCAAGATTTTTCCACATATTCTCCTTGGCTGAAATTATCACTTCTTCTCTCTAAGAGGAGAAGTCGAAAATATTGTGTTGTATTAAGGCTTGGAAGAACTCTCTTTATATAGGAGAGTAAAACTTAACCTCCAAGGATTTAATAATTAATACAAAATCAATTATAATAATCCCATTAAATAAAAGATAATTCCATAATATTCTAGAACAAATCTAGAATAATATTTATCTTTATTTCTTTCCATAAATATTTATCCAATAAATATTTTATGCACATGTCTTATTAATCCACAAGAAACTAATTCTTGTTTCCTAAATTAATACATGGGGCGAAAATTGCTTGTGACCTAGTCACTAATTAATTTCGACCAACACACATAAATTGGGCCAAGATTATGAAAAATGTCTTTTCCACATATTTAATTATTTAGCCCAACTAATTTAATAGTCCACTAAACAATTAATTCACATATCGTTTTAATAAAGTCCAACAAGAACTAAATTAATATTATTAGGATTCGACGTCCGAGAATAGCTATGCTATATTAGGAGGCACGTCGGGGACCATGGACTAATAATCAGCGGCTCCGATAAATCAAATAAATAATTATATTCGATAAATCAATCACGGGAATATGCCACCATAATCCCGTGATCGCACTCCTCCGATTATAAGATTATATTTATCTCCTCACGAGAATAATAATAAGCGTCCATTGATATAATCATTACATATGGATTAATCCTCCATAGGATCGTTCATTCTAAATCGGGAAGTTACCGTTAACCCTTTTTAGAACCTCTTATCCTTATTTACCATTAACCCCCTAGTGATCAATTAATTCATACAACTCACTTTGGTAGCTAATCGGTGTAATATGAACTCCATGGATCGATCGGTTTCTAGGATTAACAAATAAGGGAGCTGTCTATCTACTTCCATAAATGGAAGGAATGGATTCCGTATCCGTGATAACACGGACTACTCACTCAATCCGGTACAATGCCAAGATGGGGTAATTCGGACCACGGACTCGGTGTAATCCTTAACCGTCAAGTCAAACTTCATGCGATTCAAGCGGTTGATCGTGATCACCTCGGGATTAAGATATATCCATAAATATGATCATCCATTGATTCGATAAGACTTCTCGATTACGGAATTATATCGTGAACTCTAATCAAATCGGTCCGGCCCTATATGATATATCTATCATATATAAATGCCCCATTAGGTTCTCTTAACCGAAAGTCCGGATAAGACAATCACACCTATTGTGTTATGGGCGCATTAATAGCACGTTAAAGGAGAGACCCGATACTCTCGATTAACTTCACTACGGGCTAATTGTATTTTAAGTACATCTTCACTAACTCAATCCTCCCGTGTATATACCATACACTGAGTTAAGTGATTACATAAATGATATACTTTAGGGTTTTCTGTAGTGTAATTACTATTGTCACATCGGTGAATATGAGAATAATAAATATGAATAACAATATCATTTCATTTATTAAATAAAACAATTCCAAAATTGTCTTTCGGGCATCACACCTAACAATCTCCCACTTGCACGAAAGCATGTGATTAATTGTTTTAGAGCACACCCTATTATTTAAAATACAACAAACTACATCTCCCACTTGCTCTAAAGCAATGGAGACCCATCCCGTATTCTAGTACCCATTAAGCATATCATAACCATTTCAGATTCCAAAGTACACTCTGAGTATGCCGTCGTAGGATATGTCAGTGACTCGGGGAGCACCTACATCTAAATGTCATGGGTCTTAATGATTAGTCAGGTTGTCGGCTCGAGACGATCCGTAGAATCGAAACGTTACCGGTCCATCTAATCATGTGGTACTAATAAACACTGAGCCCGAGATTGACTTAACGATCATCCTCAATCTGACTTAAAGTCAAAATCAGTGTATCACACATATCCAAGTTCACACATGAATATGTCCGCATATTGTTCCTCGTTTTCTCAAGATACTAAAGGACATACTAAACTTGCTTTGTTAACCGCCGAATCTAAGATTCGATCAAAGTTGACGTTCAATAACCTGACCATCTCTTACTAGAA
This sequence comes from Gentiana straminea, assembly GCA_036785695.1. Taxonomy (NCBI): domain Eukaryota; kingdom Viridiplantae; phylum Streptophyta; class Magnoliopsida; order Gentianales; family Gentianaceae; genus Gentiana; species Gentiana straminea. The sequence goes on from JAVUPR010000265.1 coordinate 12,055,970, forward strand.
AGAGAATCTATCCCATTTCTCTTGATCCGAAGATTTAGAGAGTCATTCCGAGGCATAGGGTAGAACTTCCTCGTTGAATGTTGCATACACAGATGCATCATCTTAACCAATAAGATGGATGGGAAACCAAGGATCGATTCTAATGAATTCGACCGAGTCAAACTCTTAAGAATGTTGTCCAAATCTCTCGTTGCGAGAGAATTGTGGTATTGTCGATTCGACTTCGGATAACACACCCATGTTGATTCCAACTCGGTGCGGTGTTATCCTTAACAAACACTAATATATGTATGTATATATTCACTACTTTGTACTAAAATTGATATCCGATCTACAAAAGACTTATCAATATTCTGGTCAAATCCACATATTGTAGAAATATATGACTTCCAATGACCGAGAGGTTTGCTTTTTATCCACAAAAGGACATAAGCCTTGACAGTCATCCTGTCATAAGTTTATAAGGCAATACCCTTTTGTTCCGAATGAATCCAGACTCCGTTTGTTTTGCAAGAAAATCTCAGGGAATCACCCATATTTTCTGCTTATGAACGAAATCATGCAATACTAAGTGGTAAGAGAGTTCAAGGTCTGATTAACTCTCTAGACCACTCAAGCTTTGCTCTGAAAGATAAACTTTCCTATGCATTCTACTCTTTTCCGTGTAGATCCAATTACTCCCACCGGGCACGAGACGCTCGGGTGGTTCTACAAGAGTATGAACGAACCCGGAGTACCGAACTCCATTCACGGGGTTATGGCTATTAAACCAACCTCTATTATCGATTCTATCTTGCTCACAAAAGAGCCATAGGTCATCAATCGATCCTCGGACTACAAAGTACGCAGAAGCGTAATGGGTAATGGATAAACCATACTCCCAATACATACCGGGTGGATCGAAATTCGATCTAGTTTAGTAGTATTTAGTGTTATCACCAACAACCGATGTTGGATGTGGTCCGATTTTAATCGGTTAGTAACTACCTTGAGTAAACGTCCGCAAAGGTTTAAGGTTTTCTTGTTCATAGACTTTATCGGGAAGGATGCAACAAGTATAACTGCGTCCCTTCCCGATTTCAAGAATCTTATAACAAACCTTTTTCTCAATGCTACAAGATATAGAACGATTGGTCACGCGACCGAACGTGTTCGCGAAATTCCCAGACCTACCTTCAAGCACCGTGTGCTAAATGCTTATATTTATGGAAGTGGGGTGAACCGAATCCACACCTTATCCGTAAATTCCAAAGCATATTCTAGGTAGACTTCTCGGTCTTACATTTCAATGTAAACCGTTATTTCGCTTCCAATATCTTTATTGAGTTAAGCAGTGTATTGTAACATATCTAAAACTATGTAAGGCAATTTAACGGTTTCTCACTTAGTGAGAACATGTCACTAAAAGGCAGGCTGAGCAACAGTCTCGAGGACTATAAATGGCCTATTCCGAGTATAGAATACTCTATCTCTGTTGAAAACAAAGAAGCTCAAAATATTTTGGATAAACTTACCGGAGTGTTTGAATAGTTATCAGACAAGAAGTCACTACTCGGAAGCTCCTACTAGCTCGTATCTTTCATCAGACCCCGAAGGTCGTCATGAACAAGCTATGTTACTTCTTTATAACCATTATCCTTTCCCGATTGAAAGGTAACTTAGTCATTGAACCTTTGAGACAATATAACCAGACTGGGAGAAAAGAATCAACCTGAGCCAGTCTTCAGGTCTTGTCTTTTAGGGACTATGCACTAACTATGGAATATGAAGGAGCGTTTATCTAAATATAGAAACCAATTGCTTTTAATAGTTCTTAAGATGTGTTTTATATACATATTTCAGCAGTTCTAAGTGGTTTTTGACTTTATCAAACAAAAGTCCGAGTCTTGGATTCGTACTACAAATGGTATATTCACTTTCTATACGACAAACAAATTATCGAATAGAAGGTAAATCCATTCGTTCCAACGAATCTTAAACATAAAATAATTTTTCCGCGATATCCAAGGATTGAATCCGAGATTCATTTCCTTATATCACTCCCACTATTCTAGCTAAAATTAACTGCCCGTTGTTTACTCCTTTAATCGTTAAATGCACTGCTACCTTGTTCTGCCAAAGAACTTAGCTCGAGAAAATCGCCAAGGATTCATAGGTTGGTGATCCAAAATCACTGTCCTTATCCTATGATTTTCAGTTAATTAATTTTCGGTTCAGCCTTAAAGTTTTCTCAGTTTCGATGACTAACACTTTGAGACATATTCTCCCATTCTTGACTTTCCGTGAATGGAAACAGTTTTGAACCAGCGGTTCGTTTGAGTAGACACTACTCTTGAACCGTGGGATGTCTCTTTCGAGTGTTACTCGTCGGGACTTCTCGGATTTTCTAATATACCAGAAAAAACAATAAATCATAATATTAAAGCTCCCACTAGTTTATCGGTTCCAAATACCTTCTAACGAGCAATGCTTTATTTTTTTATGATTTTCCGATTTTTTCTATTAGAAAATCTTTCGTACATAGTTCCAATGTTTCCAGAAAAACAACAAATCATAGAACTCCCACTAGTTCATCGATTCCAAATATCGTCCAACTAGCGACAGTTCATGACTTTCCGGTTTTTCAATTAGAACGGTTACGTGTGTAGTCAGTTACACTTTTCTAATGTTCTAGAAAAACAACAAATCATAAAGCTCCCACTAGTTCATCGATTCCAAATATCGTCCAACTAGTAACACTTCATGATTTTCCGATTTTTCAATTAGAAAATTACTCGTGTAATTACTACACACTCAAAATTCACTAGAAGAATTTCAAAAGTCCGAAATCACCTTTGATCAAACTAAGTTTGTCTTCCGTTTGACATGAATGACACTAGTGACATACCTATATGTCACTGGTTTTTAAAAGGCTTAAGAGAAAATATCTCTTTCAAAAAATAATTGCATTATCGATTAAGTAGTTCAACGTCCTAGTTACTTTCCACTTTTTAACGAAGTCAATACTAGTCAATTATAAATTTTAAGCAATTTAGTAAGGGATATAATCTCGTAAATAAAATGACATATATTAATTCAAGTTAACACTACTATATTTATTTTAGGAATTGTAAACTAAAATTAAGTCTACTCTACCATTCCAAGGTTTTAACCTCGCATCTCAGTGCCGCCTTAGGGTAGGTCAAAGAGATGACGGTTAAATCGAGACAATCTCATCAATGAATAACTTGTGAGAATCAAACATCCCACGAGAATCGAACATCCCTTTATTCATTGACTACCTTCCTTTTTTAGCCTAGATATTATCAAAAAATACCCATGATGAGTGTGACCTACTATATCGGATCTCTTAGGTACGCCCCGAGTATGCCGTCTTAGGATAGGTCAGTGACCCGACAAGTACCCGGAAATCCTATCCTTTCGGAGACCAAGCCATGAATGTTGATAGGGGGGAACACCATCCTTAGGGGGATGAAATCAAAGCGCCTCGAGGCGTCACCCTTCTCTCACTTACTTGTATCTATAGTAGAGGCCGTGGGGTTGGCTGTCGCCTCCCCCGCTCCCACTCAATATTTTGGAAGTGGTTGTGGGTTAACTAACCACGTCTTTTTGATGTTAACATAAAAGCACATCAAATCAAGGATTCCGAATGGTGTCGGTAACGTAGGCAAGCCTACCCGTCCTATTCGTTGGAACATATGTGACAGTCGGACGAAGTCGGGTCAAGAGATCCCCATTGAGATAAGAAGGAATCACCTCTCCGCTCTCCGGTGTAGCTTAGTCTTGCCGGACCCCCGTGCATACATCACACTAGGAGGGTTAAGTCGGTCGAGCGAAGCTCAGTTGACCACCCAACCTATAGGCGAACCGTTTTTATCCAAGATTTATTGTTCTTTTACCATCATTCAATCTCGTAGACACTACGAATCGAAAACGTGATCTCGTTTGTGCTTTAAGGCGGTTCACCGAGAACACACACCGAAAGGCTTAACGATTTCATAACCCGTCCTCGGATCTTTAATTAGTTACTAAATTAATTAATTACCACGTATTAATTAAATTTCAACTAATTACGCGAGTTTGTATACATGCCTATTTTAATTACCAAAATTAAAATTCTACATGTATGCATGGAGTGGATTTATGATATGATGCATGTCATGGCAATTCCGATTTTATATCTATTTTATGATCAAACACATAAAAAATAAATTGCGGAAATCTTGATATAAGCGTCCATTGATATAATCATTACATATGGATTAATCCTCCATAGACTGTTCATTCTAAATCGGGAAGTTACCGTTAACCCTTTTTAGATTCTCTTATCCTTATTTACCATTAACCCCCTAGTGATCAATTAATTCATACAACTCACTGGTAGCTAATCAGTGTAATACGAACTCCATGGATCGATCAGTTTCTAGGATTAACAAATAAGGGAACTGTCTATCTACTTCCATAAATGGAAGGAATGGATTCCGTATCTGTGATAACACAGACTACTCACTCAATCCAGTACAATGCCAAGATGGGGTAATTCAGACCACAAACTCAGTGTAATCCTTAACCGTCAAGTCAAACTTCATACTGATTCAAGCAGTTGACTGTGATCACCTCAGGATTAAGATATATCCATAAATATGATCATCCATTGATTCGATAAGACTTCTCGATTACGGAATTATATCGTGAACTCTAATCAAATCGGTCCAGCCCTATATGATATATCTATCATATATAAATGCCCCATTAGGTTCTCTTAACCGAAAGTCCGAATAAGACAATCACACCTATTGTGTTCTGGGCGCATTAATAGCACGTTAAAGGAGAGACCCGATACTCTCGATTAACTTCACTACGGGCTAATTGTATTTTAAGTACATCTTCACTAACTCAATCCTCCCGTGTATATACCATACACTGAGTTAAGTGATTACATAAACGATATACTTTAGGGTTTTCTGTAGTGTAATTACTATTGTCACATCGGTGAATATGAGAATAATAAATATGAATAACAATATCATTTCAATTATTAAATAAAACAATTACAAAATTGTCTTTCGGGCATCACACCTAACATGCCATAAAATGCTTCCAGCCAACAATATATTATCCTAAATTAGCCGTAATCAACGCACAATTTTCACAATAATATAATTATAAATGCACATCATAAACGATAACATCCTATCATAAATAAATAACGACAACATCCGTTATAACAATTCAAATCCACCACAAATACTATCTCAAAACAAGTCAAACAAAATGTCATGCTCTTAGTAATATTATACAAGCTCCTTCAATGAAAAAACGATAAGTTGATATCCCCTACACGGATCTAAACATTATAGAATTAAAAGCATTGTGAAATCAATCTAGCCTTTTATCTATCTTCTACTCTTCCACTTTAATTGCATCCTAACTGTACACAAAGTAAATAACTTAATTAACTATGCAGATCCGATGCATCTTTCAGCATAGTCCAAGGCAAGTTCAAGACAACATCTAGAAATGTAAGACAGTCATGAGCATTAAGCAATGATGCATATTTAGCTCAAGCCTCAACTACCAAGCCATGTAACAAATTGCAAGCTAACTCAGACAATCACTAATTGACCAAAGCATCATTAATTTCCAAAGCATATCCACCAAGTCTATTCTAGCTAGTCATTGACAGAGAAATGAACAATTTAACTATTTTTTTCCCTTTTTCCCTTTTCAAAACTCAACCACAACTATATCACAGAAACTACTGCATACACCTATTAGTTATATTGTGCCAAAAAATTCCACATCGCAGTAAAATAGATATCTTAATAGCGTGTGGTTAAGTGTCAATACCAACTTCAACAATGCACAGAGCAGTCCTTAACTAGCCTATAAGGGAACTTAAACACCTAATAATTTGTCTACGTATCCTGTATTTCATTCCATGGGAAGAATAAACTTTATTCCGTCATCCCCAAAGGCTAAGCTTAAAGATATTCGAGTGGATTGAGGCAAAATTCACCCTTCAAAAACAATTTATAAAGACTCGAAACCGTGGGTAAACTAACTCTCTAACCGGCAGTGTACCGGGTCGATTGCTAGAATAGCTACAGGAGCACGAGGTCGAACCTAAGGGAAAAGTGTTCGTGAGTACCAATTTGAACGTGTTACTTAGTCTAGGTGATCAATCTTTTTAGAGTGCTTGCTTACTACAACGACACTAAGTGATTTTTACTAACAAGTCTAAGGGTAGAAAAGAAAGAAAGAAGATTAAACTACTAAGTTTTAAAGATTGATTAAGGGACATAGCCGAACCATTATCAAAATAGCTAGTTTCAACCCCAAGGATAGACAAAACTGAGAGTGTGCATTATAACAAACGAACTCTCGCATTCAATTTCACGGGTGCAAACTCCTAATCTCGGTGCTAAGGTCTGAACAACTCTATCCTAACACCTTATGCCAAGTCAACTACCATTCCCTAAAGAAGATTCACTAACAAGACATGTTATGCACTAGAACCGCTTAAACGTTAAAACGAGTAACCTCACTTTGAGCTCGGGCTTAACAACTAAGCCGAGGCTACGCCGTGATCTTAGAACCCTTTTTCCCACATACCTCTATCTGAACAATTCTCTAGAGTGATGTGTGTGATTTTGACCTAGGTGAACAATCTAGCCCAAATCCGTTATAACAAGTTCTAAGACATGAAACATGCAAGATACAACAACAAAAAGCACTACCCACTCCCAATCTCATCACCCAAAGGGTGATTTCACCAAATTTCACATGATTCGACTATGAAAAGGGATTAGCTACTCATTATAGTAGCTAAAACATAGAAGAAACAGTAAATGAGAGACATAACAAGTAAAAGAAAGAAGAAATTTACCATTAATTTGCAGAAATTCGAGATTAGATCCAAAAAGTACAAAATAGAAAACTAATTAAAAGATGGTCTCTTAGTGTTTGGAATGGAAATCTGAGCTAAGAAATGGAAAGATCAAGCTAAAATAGTGTTGATTTAAGCTAAGAGAAAGTATTCTAAGCTATTATACAAAAATCGAGCAAGGAAAAGGGTAGAGTTTTTCTAAGAGAATAATTGTTATCCAAGAAAGAGGGTATTTATAGGTGGAGGAAAATCTGCAGAATTCGTCTTCAAACGCACGTTCAGGATGCTGAGACTGGCGTTTAACTTCTTCAAACGCACGTTTGGATTATTGCAAACGTGCGTTTCGCTTCATTTCTGGGCAGGGACTTGACTATCTTCATCTGGAACGCGCGTTTAAGTGGGGTCAAACGCGCGTTTGGTAGACTTGGAACGCACGTTTAGGATGTTGAAACGCGCGTTTGGAAGACTGGAACGCGCGTTTAGGAGAAATTTGAGACGCGCGTTTGGAAGGCTTGGACTCTGATCAAGTTGTGGCTCTTTAAACGCACGTTCGGGGGGTTCAAACGTTCCTTTGATCTCTTCTCTTGCCTCGGTCATGCTTTTTACCATAAATCATCGCCTTCCGGGTCCTCGAGACACTGATACCCTATAACATCATAAATGACCAACAACATCCAAACAATTCCGGAGGGTAAAAGTGCTCGGGAATGGGGTTAATATCAACAAAAAGGGGTAGTTATCCATCAAAGTAACGGATTCACTCCCCGTGCCATAAGCTCACGATAATACCCCAAAAACGGACTAATTAACCCAAAAATGTGCTGAAAGTCTGGTAAACGGGGATAAACAATGCACCGGAGTCACGTAAAGTTGACTCCCATAAACCACCCCACACTTAGCCTTTGCTCGCCCTCGAGTAAACTAGGTGTTTTAAAACAAACAAAGGGATTCAACGTTGTGACGTAGGTGCTATTATCCACACTCTCGAGGTAACCACAAAGTAAGAAACACGAAAATATACACACCGGTTATAACATTATCAAGAAAATGGAGTGTGTGTGGTGCTAAGCTAAATCCAAGTGCTCAAAATGATTGTCGGGGCTTGAATCCCAACCAAAAGTCTACCAACTGTTTCATACTCACTAGTCTCTCCACTAATCAAGGTTACTAAGTTTGGACACGATCGGGTAGGACTTGATAGGTTATAATGTTAGGCTAAGGTAATTCCGGTTAATCGAAAATGATATTTTGGGAACTGGAGAAAAAGAAGTACGAGTGAACCTAATCAACAAGTGTACCACCTTATCTTTACCAAACAAACCACCCCAAACTCATTTTTGATTATTTTTAACACCTTGGGAACCATAGGATGCGAACATACCCGAACTCATTGCCTAACTCAACTATGTTTCAAGTTTCATAAGGCAAGATCGAATACATTAGCACCTATCTCACTATCCCGACTCCAACATCATAAGTATAACTTTTGAGCTCAACATTTTGATTCCAACCCTTTATTTTTATAAACTCCAAACTTTGTTGAAAGAAAGAAGAAATGCAGATTTTCTTTTCTTTTTGGGCCAAATCCAAGCACTAGGCCTAACTGAGCTCCTCCTCTCCTTATAGCTCCAGAACAAGAAAACACCAACCCATCAAAACATCATTTCCCCCACCCCACACTTGCCTTAGCAAGTGTGGCCTAACAAAAGACTAAGTCCACTCGTAGGGTACAAATGAAGGAAATGTGACCATAATTAAGGCTCAAGGTAGGTTTCTGACTGAGTAACAAAACGGCTATAAAATGAATGGTGGTCAGACCATTCTATCAAGGCTGAGAGGGGCTACGAAGGTCTAATGTTCGGGATTAGACTTATTTGGCTCTGGTTGGTCAAAGAAACGCCAGGACCGTCATCCCGTATCCCACTTAGGCAACCTTTCTATTTCGTCTCGAGACTAGTGGTAAAAGAAGTGGTAGTAATCAAATTGTGCATGAAGTGTAGCTTGCGTGAAAATAATAAACTCCATTCTCAAGATAATATCAAACCACAGTGTACACGTTCGGGGACCTACTAAGGTGAAGACCACTCGAATGTGAAGATAACACACACAACACGGTGTTGAAAACCCTTGAAATTTTTTAAAAATTACCCAAAAATCGACTCAAGCCCGGTCATAGGCTAAGTATACCACATATTAAGCACATTTAAACAACAAAAACAGAAAAACGGCTAAGTCTCCCACCCCACACTTAAACGAAACACTGGCCTCAGTGTGTGAGAGATAAAAAGAGTAAAAGACTTAGCTGTTTGACCAAAACCCGGCAGAAAGGCGCAATCGTGACTCGAAACTCGTGACACCCTCGCATAAATCCACCCCGAAACCTAAAGCGAGATCAACAGAAACAAAGAAAGCGCATGCACGGGATTGAATCCACGTGCTATAAAGCAAGCAATAGGGTAAGCGGGTGCGTAAAATAACGAGTCCATGCCATAGTAACGAAATCAAAGCAGAACGAGGGGGATACGGGATATGCAATGGACGGATACAAAAGAATCAATAAGAACAGGACATCCATTCATCAGATAAAACCAATAGGAATAAAATCTCCGTCATCCCAAAGTAACAATCAAAGAGAAGGAAAACATACACGGTCAAGCAGGCCTCAGGGGCTCAAAAGTAAGTGCGCGTGTATGCAAAGTGAAGTATCAACAGAATAATGGAAAAAGATCAAAAGTAACTGAAACATCATAGTATATAAGAAACAGACTAGCAAAATAGGATAAGAGTATAAAAATGCATGAAAACATGCTAGTCTGCTCCGTGTCCCTGTACATCAGTGGTGGAGTCAGGTGTGCCCGATGATGGTGCAACCACAGTAGTTGCACTCTCAGTCTGTTCAGAACCTGCAGCACCTGTCCTATCTGCCTCTGCCTTTGCCCCGTCTGTGTCAATCAGATCATCCAAAGCAATGTCATCAAACCCCTCCTCTGGCTCATCAGTTATCAACTTCTCTGAAACCCTCTGCAAGTCCGCCTCAATCTCTGGGGTATACTAGAATGGTGACTTATCTAAGTCCAACTGAGGAAGGTCTATCTGTCTGGCCCGAGCGAATACCCTCTGATTCTCCACAATTCCATTCAGTGTCAGCCGCAAACTATCCATCCAGTCCCGCTGTTTATGTGCAATGAGAAGCCCCTGCCGCTCACTAAGCCATGGCCCCCCGGATGTAGGTGTAAAAGGTGGAGGTGTAGGTGTGGTGGAAGGTCCCGTAGTGAATGGTGGAGGTGGAGGTATTGTGGTGGTGGTAGGTCTAGTAGTGAGTGGAGGAGGTGCAGGTATTGTGGTGGTGGTGGAGGTGATGACAGGTGGAGGTGATGACAGGTGGAGGTATAGGAAGTGTGGTTGATGTAGTGGAAGTGGTGGGGCGGAGGACGGTGTGAATAAGTCGTGAAGAGAGCCTAAGGGGCCTTAGAGCGGTGCGAGCATTGAACGGCCTAGGAGCCACGGGCTGGTTCTTCTTCCTCAAGATCTGATCGTCGGGATATTCCTCAACCGGTGCTCCCTTGCATAAGCCATGAATGAGGTAAGGGCACATGAGCATACGACGCTTGACCTTCTGATTTTCTCTAAACTCCTCAAAAATAGTCTTCCCGACATCTACCTTGAGATCATAATGTAAGGCATACAACAATTGCAAGTCCTTGATGTGGAAATACGTAATGTTGTCCTTCGGTAGCAGGCGATTCTGGGAGAACTTCGCTTTAACTTTCCACTCATCAGGCCAAGTTGTCGTCACTAATTGATTCCGTGCACTACTCCCCTTAGCTACCCATTGTAAACTTGGATTGATGTCTGATGAGAGTCAAATTGGCTATCATTTTCTATGTAATTATACCCCGTTTATACCTCGTTTATATGTTTTCTGAGACATTTGGTTGTATTTTGATGTATTTACACCTTGGTTATCATTTCGGGACCTAGGACGTAAAGTCCGGGATTCTCGGTCTTTTTCGGTGTAATTTACTATACTCTCGGTCACCCTAGTGTCCTGTAGGGATTATGTGTGGTATTTGTTGTGATTTTGTACATGACTTAGTTGTTAGAGATGTTCGGAAGGTGAGATACGAGGATTGGAACGTGTGCCCGAAGCTTAAACGTTCAAACGGATCAAAACGCGGTGGTACTACAACCATACCTTCCATTGATCTGCATTTTGATCCACCTTGAAGGCATTTTATGGGCTGGACATCTGCATGAAAGTTTTAGACAATTTCATTATCTTTCCAACGGATTTTGAATCACTCTATTTGGAGGTCTACACACAAAGTTACGGCTGATTTACTGGAGGTGTATCAGCCAGGCGCGCGCCTGAGAAATGCTAGGCGCACGCCTACGGGGGAAAAATCGCCAAAGTTTCAGTCCGTGTTTTCAGCATCCTAGGCGTGCGCCTACACTTTCCTAGGCGCACGCCTAGCGTCCAGAACATATAAAACACTATAAATACCCCCATTTTGGATCTAGATCACAACTTTCTCTTCCCCAAATCGTTTTTCTTCAGTTTTTCTGCTTTTTTCTTAGCTTAGATCAATTTTGTACATAGTTTAGCTTAGATTAGTTGTAGATTGTTGTAATCCGGAGGATCTCGAAGATAGCTTGACGCGTTATTGACGGGTTTTCGTTCGGTGGATCGATTTTCTACGACATAATATATTTGGTAATTCGTTTTCCTTTCTTGTTCTTGCTTTCAATCTTTGTTTTTGTTATATTTATTGTTGATTTCTTGTTGTTTTTGTTGTTAGAATGAGTAGCTAATAGCCCGATAGTTGAGTTATGTGATAGTCTATGAAATCGAATCCTTAGCTCGTTGATTGAAGTGTTTTCATGTTATGATTGTTAGATTCTCGGTGTTGTTATCGTTCTAGAACTTATTCGTAAATGACTTTTATTGAACTCGCGACTCGATAATCGTATTTCACGCGTCTTCTTTACATATGTATTTTGCGAGAGGATACGGGAAAAGAGGTTCTAGGATCACTGTGTAAAACCGACTGAGTTGTTCAGACTCGGTTTCGTTGTGAGGTTTGTATCGACTTGTCGAGCGTCTCATAGAGCGTAGACCGTGTTGAGTCAGTTAAATCCGGTCGCGGATTTCGTTGAATTCGACATAGGAAACTAGGTTGTTGAAATTGGCGCTTAGTTTCGGAAATAGGAGACGACATCCTTTAACAATGTCAAGAACATTAGAGTATATCGAAATCACTTCTGGTTACGAGTTAGGGTTAGATAGTAGTAGATTGGATCATAGCTCGGCTATCTCTTTTATATAGTTTTAAACTCTTTTGGTTTGTATATATTTAGTTTGTAGAACCGGTGATCTGACAAATCACCACGTTCAATAGTTGTGTTGGCCTGAACTAGGGACGAGACCGACTTTGGTACTCGACCAGATTTCCTGTGGGATACGACCTTGACTCACCAATTCTAGGCTACAGTTGACCCGGTACACTGCCGGTGAGATTGGACACTTAGAAAAGGCCGATCAAGTTTTCTGGGGCCGTTGCCGGGGAATCGGGTTGATATCTTGTAAGTTAGTTAAGTTCTTAGGATTAGGTCATTTTTCTTATTTTTTTTATGTATAGTTTCTTTTATTTGTTTTTGTTGAAGTGTCACACCATTTACTTCGGTAGTGGTAGTGACAAGTTACCGTGATTGTGTTCGTGTTGTTTCCTTGATTTGCAGATAATGAATCCATACTACAATTACGGCTCGTATCCTTACCCATTCGGATATTACAACTACGGTGCTATGGGTTATCAAACACAACCATCTTATCAGTTCAACCCATACACCGCATCATACGGAAATGAGTGGGGGAATGCCCCAAGTCACTTTGATCAACAACTCGATACTCTTCCACCTCCGCCTCAAGAATCAGAGACCTCAATGGAGCAGCGGATGGCACTTGAGCAAACTGTTGAAAAGTTGAGTAAAGTGGTCCAAGAGCACCACCAAGAGTTTCATAATGACTTAGCAACGATGCAAATAGCCATACGAAACTTGGAGCTTAATGTGCAACAACTGTTTGAGGAGTTTGAGAGGAGAGAACGTGAGACTTTCATTGAAGTCACCCCGGAAGAACACTACGAGGATGGTATGACTCTTGTATCTATTGAGTCACCTGTTCCGTCTTCATTTAGCCCTATTGTTATATCTTCGGGGGTGCACCCTATTGAGCTTGTTGTTGATGTTGAGCCTATTTGTTCATACTTGGTGCTAGAGTCATTGTTAGTTGGGATATGTTTTAGTTCGGGGAAAGTGAATTCGTTGTTCTGTGCAACGGATTCATCGAACCATTCATGGTGGTGGGGATTGAGCCCCATATTTCTTTTGTTCATTTTCAAGGGGTGCTCAATTCCTATGATTTTGGTAGGGAGAAGGTTTGCTCTCCTTTGGTATAGCTATCCTTGACATAGTTGGGGGTAGAAAGTCGAGCTGAGGACTTCAAACTCAGAATGTGTTTTATTGCTTTTTCTTTTCCCTCGTGTTTCACCGTGTTTCTTTAGTGTGTATTCGGGTAAATTTTGTTGTGATATAACCCGAAAGTAGTGTGTATTATTGGGGGTTAGTGTGGTGTTTTTAGTTTTTGATGAATCATGGTGATCCGTCTATTTTTCATTTTTGATATCTCCATACCTGTGTGTCTCGTATAGTTGTTGTTTCTGTTGATATTAGCACAGGTACCCTGGGAGGACTTTCTACGGATGCCACGTGATCGTACTCACACCATTTTCCGGTTGTAAGCTAACTTTTCTACCCTTATCCTTCGTGTTTCGTTTTAAAGTAGGGGGTGGTTAGTTTAGCTTAAATGTCCCGTATTCATGTCGAACGAGTTATACTTAGCGATTGTTATCCCTTTAGTTTAAATGAGTCAGATTCTGAGAATTTTGATGGCTTTGACATTGATTTTGATACATTGAGCCTATAGTATTGCTTTGATTAAACATATAGTGATTGTACAAATGCATTTCATTTGAGTTGGGATCATGTATTGAGAATGGAATAGTCCTATCACGTTAGCTTCGACTTCATGAATCACCTTGGCGGTGAACGATTATGGTAGTTATTAATGACCCGGTTACCTAGAACTTATATTAGTAACTTCGAGGCGAAATAGAAAGGTCGTCGTTGTTAGGTACGGGATGACGGTTTTGGCATTTATTTTGACCCGATCAGAGCCAAAGGCCAACCTAAACGATTAATCCATTGTTACCCCCTAAGCCTTTTGTAGGGTGGTTAGACCGCCACCCGAACTAGCCTTTCGTGTTACTAACCCGTGAAAATCGATGTCCTTAACATTATTTCGGTCTACATATCCTTGACTACCTTGCAATTGAGCTTGTTCGTTCTGCACATTTTTACGATGTTGCGAGGTATTGTTGAGACTTAAGTAATGGTATGGAGTCGTTATGAGTTATTTCGGAACGAGGAGTGTAACAATGTGTCGGTTTCGGTCTTGTTCGGAATTTTGATGTATATAAGGAGAAGAACAAAAAAAAGAGAAAAAAGAAAAGAAAAGAAACAGAAGTGGTAAATGTACATATTTATAGTTTGTTATAAGTCCAAAAAGTGGACTAAAGTGTTGTGTAGTATTGTATATTATGAAGTTGAGGTTAGGGTTTGGACTCCGGAGATGTAAATATTTGGAAAGATTGAAGGCAAAGTTGATACCGAGTTTCGTGTTTATATTTGTCTCGGTTAAAGCTCTTTTGCACTTTCTTCTTTCTATTTTTTATCGTAAATATCATTTCGTTAGCCCCGACCCTAGCCTAACGATATAACCCTTCAAGTCCTGCTCGACCGTACTAGACTTCGATTGACCTCGATTAGTGGAGATGTTTACGATGTATAAGCCTATGGTGTAACCTCGGTAAATTATACGTCTATAATCTCAACCGGTCATTGGTGATAAATGTTGAAGAAGCTTTGCACACACACACATTCTTTTCTCAATACAAGGTAGAACTTAAATCTTATGCATTTATATCAATTACTTGTGTTTTACCATTTCAATTCTTATAGACTAGATGTATGATTGCAATGTTGACTCCATCTTTATTTTTGAATCGCTCATTTTTGCTCGAGGGCGAGCAAAAGCTAAGTAGGGGGTAGTTGATGAGAGTCAAATTGGCTATCATTTTCTATGTAATTATACCCCGTTTATACCTCGTTTTATATGTTTTCGAGACATTTGGTTGTATTTTGATGTATTTACACCTTGGTTATCATTTCGGGACCTAGGACGTAAAGTCCGGGATTCTCGGTCTTTTTCGGTGTAATTTACTATACTCTCGGTCACCCTAGTGTCATGTAGGTATTATGTGTGGTATTTGTTGTGATTTTGTACATGACTTAGTTGTTAGAGATGTTCGGAAGGTGAGATACGAGGATTGGAACGTGTGCCCGAAGCTTAAACGTTCAAACGGATCAAAACGCGGTGGTACTACAACCATACCTTCCATTGATCTGCATTTTGATCCACCTTGGTGGCATTTTATGGGCTGGACATCTTCATGAAAGTTTTAGACAATTTCATTATCTTTCCAACGGATTTTGAATCACTCTATTTGGATGTCTACACACAAAGTTACGGCTGATTTACTGGAGGTGTATCAGCCAGGCGCGCGCCTGAGAAATGCTAGGCGCACGCCTACGGGGGAAAAATCTGCCAAAGTTTCAGTCCGTGTTTTCAGCATCCTAGGCGCACGCCTAGCGTCCAGAACATATAAAACACTATAAATACCCCCATTTTGGATCTAGATCACAACTTTCTCTTCCCCAACTCGTTTTTCTTCAGTTTTTCTGCGTTTTTCTAAGCTTAGATCAATTTTGTACATAGTTTAGCTTAGATTAGTTGTAGATTGTTGTAATCCGGAGGATCTCGAAGATAGCTTGACGCGTTATTGACGGGTTTTCGTTCGGTGGATCGATTTTCTACGACATAATATATTTGGTAATTCGTTTTCCTTTCTTGTTCTTGCTTTCAATCTTTGTTTTTGTTATATTTATTGTTGATTTCTTGTTGTTTTTGTTGTTAGAATGAGTAGCTAATAGCCCGATAGTTGAGTTATGTGATAGTCTATGAAATCGAATCCTTAGCTCGTTGATTGAAGTGTTTTGATGTTATGATTGTTAGATTCTCGGTGTTGTTATCGTTCTAGAAATTATTCGTAAATGACTTTTATTGAACTCGCGACTCGATAATCGTATTTCACGCGTCTTCTTTACATATGTATTTTGCGAGAGGATACGGGAAAAGGGGTTCTAGGATCACCGTGTAAAACCGACCGAGTTGTTCGACTCGGTTTCGTTGTGAGGTTTGTATCGACTTGTCGAGCGTCTCGTAGAGCGTAGACCGTGTTGAGTCAGTTAAATCCGGTCAGCGGACTGTTGAATTCGACATAGGAAACTAGGTTGTTGAAATTGGCGCTTAGTTTCGGAAATAGGAGACGACATCCTTTAACAATGTCAAGAACATAAGAGTATATCGAAATCACTTCTGGTTACGAGTTAGGGTTAGATAGTAGTAGATTGGATCATAGCTCGGCTATCTCTTTTATATAGTTTTAAACTCTTTTATTTTGTATATATTTAGTTTGTAGAACCGGTGATTTGACAAATCACCACGTTCAATAGTTGTGTTGGCCTGAACTAGGGACGAGACCGACTTTGGTACTCGACCAGATTTCCTGTGGGATACGACCTTGACTCACCAATTCTAGGCTACAGTTGACCCGGTACACTGCCGGTGAGATTGGACACTTAGAAAAGGCCGATCAATGTCCTTCCTCATCTTTTCCAAAGGATCCTCAGTCTCAGTATTCCCCCAATGCTGTCTCTCCGCAAACCAACCGATATAATCCTGGCCCTCAAAAGCTGGTATCCGGTAGTAATCATTAATTGCCTTGACGGACCACGGGACATTGACTCCTCTTACCTTTATGAAACCCGATTCTAGATTGGCGACACTAAAATTCGCGTACCATTCCCGAACTAGTGTGAGGTTGAGGTTCCCTTCCGGCTCATAAATCAAGTTTTTCCAACCTCTCTTTCTCAAATTATCGATGAAGGTTTGAGGAACCACCTTAAGATCTAACCCCTTCTCGTAACACATGTTCTTTGTAGCGATATACTCGTTGTAATTGGTCATGGCCACTGGTGAGTTAAAACGCTGCTCGAAAGGAAGAGGGTCGTTAGGAGGAATGTCTTGAGGAGGATCTTGCTCAGGGGTACTATGTGGAGGAAGTGAAACAGGAGTTTGTGTGGGTTTAGTTCACATCCGTGCCAAGGGCACAGTTTCACTATCATACTCTGTTCCCTCCTCACCGTCACTGTTACTGCTCGAATTCCTCCCCTCGCTATCCGGCTCAAAGTCCTCATCAGAAGTCTCATCCCTCAACTATCCAAAAAGCTTAAGGGCTCTCGGATTCCTACTCTCAGCACGGCCCGTATCACTAATTCGGATACCACCCTTAGGAATCCGAGGATAAACTAGGGTTTTCTGTTTCTTGGGCATATGCTTTGATACCGGCTGTTTCCCTTTTCCCGTACCCTCAGTTTCTTTCCTCTTGGTTTCTCTCATTACTTCTACACTCACCAAAACACCACCAATCAACCAAATCAAACAATCAAAACCAACCCGGTTAACGTCCAACCAGGATTTCAAGACAAACCAAACCAATCCATGAATCACCCCACGGAAGCCACACCATTCATCATCAACAATAAGACAATCAAAACAAAACAAAAACAGGATACAAAATCAATAATAGTCTATAAACGGGAAATGGGCGTTTAAACCAAAAAGGCTAAAAAAAACTAACCCTAACCGAAAATTAGACGTAAAACTAAAAAGTACATGTATTAAGCTTAAACGAGATGAGATGAACGGTTTGGAGCGAAGAACGAGTCCCGAAACGTCAATGGAGGTCAAATTCGACCTAGGCAAAAAGTTGCCAAAAGTGAAGATCGAATCGAGAAAACGGGTGATTTGTTGTTGGAATGGATTAGTGGAATCAAAAGGAGAGATTGAGAGGTGTTGTTTGGTGTTTGAATCGCTGAAAACGGAGTAATAATGAGTAATTTATGAGAAAAAGGGTGTGGAGAGGCTGCCCGTCGTCGAAGGGTTTGGAAGATAAATTCTGAACGCCGGTTTGAAAAAACAGGGGTATATGAAGGAGATGAACCCAAACGCACGTTTGAAAAGGGTGAAACGCGCGTTTCGCATGTTCAAACGCACGTTTGAAAAGGGTGAAACGCGTGTTTCGCATGTTCAAACGTGCGTTTGAAATGTGAAACATGCGTTTGGAATGGAAAATTACGAACATAGAGTTGGGGTCTGAAACGCACGATTGGAATGGGTCCAAACGCGCGTTTGGAAAGGGGCAAGCCTAAAGCACGTTTGAAAGGGCTAAACGGGCGTTTGAAAAGCTTGAACAAGGATAACTCAAGATTGTCACCCCACACTTGATTCTTACCACCCCGAGACTACTAGAAACACCAAACCCATCAAAAAAAACTACGAAATGGTGGGTTGCCTCCCCCAAGCGCCTTTGTTTTACGTCGTTGGCTCGACAGGATGGATTATACAGTGCCAACTTTTTCAAGTTATACCATTGGCACGAGGCGAGAAAGGGTAGAGAGAGATGAAAAGATGGATTGAAAATTATACGGGTCAAGATTTATAGTCAATGACAAGACTTACAAGATTCATCACACGGTATGGGATCTTCAAGGCTCACTATTTCTAGTGCTTCATCGTAAGGCAACCTCTTATACCTTTTCAATCGTAAGCCATTGGTGGTGAATGTGCCAAACTTAGGATGGGTAATTTCAATAGCACCGGACGGATAGACTTTTGACACCACATAAGGACCGGACCACCTAGACTTCAACTTCCCTTGGAAAAGATGAAGACGAGTATTGTAGAATAGGACTTCATCACCCTCGTTGAAAACACGAGGTTTGATCAACTTATCATGGAGCAACTTGGTCTTCTCTTTATACTTCGTCGAAAGATCGTAAACACAAAGGCGAAACTCATCTAATTCATTCAATTGGGCCATACGCTTCTCACCAACTAAGGTGTCATCGAGGTTTAGCATTTTGATAGCCCAATAAGCCTTATGTTCGATTCCTACGGGAAGATTACAAGATTTACCATAGACTATCATATAAGGTGACATGTCTAGGGGTGTCTTAAAGGCGGTCCTATGGGCCCATAGAGAATCATCTAACTTTAAAGACCAACTCTTGACATTCATGTCTACCGTCCTCACCAAGATACGTTTAATACCCCTATTCGTAACCTCGACTTGACCACTCGTTTGGGGATGATAAGCGGTACCTAACTTGTGTTTCACCCCATACTTCTCTAAGAGTTTGTCAAACGGTTTATTGGCAAAGTGGCTTCCATTGTCACTAATTATAGCTCGAGGTACCCCAAACCGACAAAAGATGTTTCTTTTAAGTAAACGGATAACAACATTCCTATCATTGGTGGGTGAGGCTAAGGCCTCAACCCATTTCGACACATAATCACAAGCAACTAGGATATACTTATTACCGCATGAGGAAGGGTAGGGGCCTATGAAATCAATGCCCCAAACATCAAAAACTTCACAAACGATGATCGGCTTTTGAGGCATTTCACTCCTCCTAGAAATACGCCCGGACCTTTGACAAGCATCATAAGATTTCACATAAGCATGTGCGTCTCGGAATAAAGTGGGCCAATATAGCCCACTTTGCAACACTTTCAAAGCGGACCTTTGCCCCGAAAAGTGGCCTCCGGCCTCTTTATCATGGCAAAAGTAAAAGAGCACTCAAAATCTCACTCTCAGGGATGCATCTCCTCAAGATGCCATCCGAACACAACCTATAAAACAAGGATCCTCCCACACATACTTACCAACGTCACTAAGGAATTTACGCCTTTGATTCGAGTCATAGTCGGGATCTATAAAACCGCACTCGTGGTAGTTGACAAAAGGAGCGAACCATGGGCCACCTTCCTTACCGACTTTTAGAAAGTTACCTTTCTTAACCGGGAGAAGGGTGTCGATGGCAAAGAGTTGCTCATGCGGAAAAGAGTCATTTATCTCCCTTTGTGCCTTAACCAACTCCTCACTAAGCTCCATGCGACTCTAATGGTCCGCTATGACATTCTCACAACCTTTTCTATCACGGATTTCTAGATCAAACTCTTGCAAAAGCAAGATCCACCTCAAGAGGCGAGGCTTGGCATCTTGCTTGGCAAAGAGATAACGCAAAGCGGCGTGATCCGTGTGCACTACTACACGAGAGGCTATGAGGTGAGACCGAAATTTATCAAACGCAAAGATGACCGCTAAAAGCTCGTTTTCAGTGGTGGTGTAGTTTTGTTGGGCAGGATTCAAAGTGTGACTAGCATAGGCAATAGGCTTGAAGATTTTATCGATATTTTGACCGAGGACCACACCAACCGCGGTGTCACTCGCATCACACATTAGCTCAAATTCTTGATCCCACTTCGGGGCAACTAAGATAGAAGCGGATACAAGCAATTGCTTGAGCAACATAAATGCCTCAATGCAAGCTTGGTCGAAATCAAACGGGACATCTTTTCCGAGAAGAAGGGTAAGAGGACGAGGCTATTTTCGAGAAATCCTTAATGAACCTACGATAGAACCCCACGTGGCCTAGAAAACCCCTAAGAGTTTTTAGGTTAGTGGGCATAGGAAGCTTAGCTATCGCTTCTACCTTAGCCTTGTCTACTTCTATACCCTTACTAGATATCTTATGCCCTAAGACTATCCATTCCGTGACCATCAAGTGACATTTCTCCCAACTTAGCACCAAGTTTGTCTCCACACATCTACTCAACACCTTTTCTAGATTATCTAGACACTCCTCAAAGGAATCACCAAATACGCTAAAATCATCCATAAAGACTTCTAAGAATCTCTCAATCATATCCGCAAATATGGCAACCATGCACCGTTGGAATGTCGCGGGTGCATTACACAACCCAAATGGCATTCTACGGAAGGCAAAGGTACCATAAGGACAAGTGTAGGTAGTCTTTTCTTGGTCCTCTAAGGCCACATGTATTTGGTAATACCCACTAAACTCATCAAGAAAGCAATAATAAGCATGATCACTCAATCTTTCCAACATTTGATCAATAAAAGGAGAGGGAAATGATCTTTACGGGTTTGGTCATTCAATTTACGATAATCAATACAAATTCTATGACCACTTACCAAACGCATAGGCACCGCCTCTCATTTGTCATTGATTTCAACGGTCATACCTCCCTTCTTTGGTACCACTTGAGTGGGGCTCACCCACTTGCTATCCGAGATGGCATAAATGATCCAAGCTTTAACATCGTGACCACGTCCTTCCTCACAACCTCTTGGAGGTGTGGATTGAGCCTTCTTTGAGGTTGCCTCACCGGCTTCGCTCCATCCTCTAAAATAATCTTGTGTTGACAAATGGTAGGACTTATGCCCTTGAGGTCACACATCTTCCACCCAAAAGCGCACTTGTGCTTCTTAAGCATTTCCACCAACTTCTCTTCCTGCAAAGCCGTTAGTATAGCAGAAATAATCAATGGAAGTAAATCATCATTTTCAAGAAAAACATACTTCAAATGAGGTGGAAGCGGCTTCATTTTCAAATCTTTCGGTGGGTCTTCAATTGATGGCTTCTCTAGTTCTCCTTCAAGACCAAGATCAATCTTCTCGGTCCATTTCTCACCCACGAAAGCCGTTTCTTCTAGCTCCAATGCTTCACCTTCCAACTCTTCCTCTTCATCAAGTTCCGTGCTCACTCTTGCCATGCATTCATCGGGCTTATCTTTATATTCCTACATGTCAACATGTTCCGAAACGCAAGAATATATAGCATCAACAGAAAAATAGTCCTCGGTACTTTTCTTAGGATGTTTCATGGCCTTATAAACATTTACCGTGACTTTTTCCTCTCCAACTCGCAAGATAATCTCACCGCTCGCAACATTTATCAAGGTCCTTCCGGTGTTTAAAAAGGGACGTCCTAGCAGCAAAGGCGTTTTGGAGTCCATCTCCATATCTAAAACCACAAAATCTACCAGGAAGGCAAACTTGTCCACTTTAACAATGACATCCTCTATCACTCCCATAGGTTCCCTAATAGACCTATCCACCATTTGAAGGGTCATCCCCGTTGGCTCCAACTCTCCTAGGTCAAGGCTTTCATATATAGCACGGGGCATTAAGCTTACGCTAGCCCCTAAATCACATAAGACACTAGGAAAATGAGTCGTAACAATAGTAACCGGGATAGTAAAACTACCCTTGTCTCTAACCTTCGGGGGAATTCTAGACTTAGTGTTGGTCCCTTGAAAAGGCTTTAGTTAAGTTTAGAGGGGGGGGGGGGGGGTGAATAAACTTAACACTTAAAACTTTGGAGTTAACAAATTTCGCAATTTCGGCGGCTCGCGTCGATACTTCGTAGTCCGTCGAGACCTCGCAGCTCTGTCGATAAACGTAGTCTGCGACCGATTGATTTGCTTTTGAATTTGTGCAAAGCGGAATAATATCAAAATTAAGCCTTGTTACTTGTTGTTAAATATGTTACTAAGTATTAGATACTCGGTAGTGTATGTGTGTGATTTCGGTTGCTAGATTCAAGCGGGTTGATAAGAATAATGACTAAGTGCGAGAAAATAAATGCAAGAAGTAAGTAAGTAGAGAGATTTTTATAGTGGTTCCGGGTGATGTAATCCCGTACGTCCACTCTTCTCCCGTGATGTTGGAGGAAATTCACTAGTAATCTTTGAGTTATACGTTACAAAGAATCCTAGGTTGCTTGTCCTTCACCAATAACTATGGCTTCACAACCGAAAACTAAGAACATGTAGGATTGTCGCTCCCGAGTCTTCCACTTGGTCCTTGAAGGGTAGAATTGCCTCTTCACCGGCTTCACCACAAACCAACGATCTTTCACACCTAACGGATGCTTCACTTGTCTTCGACGGGTTCTTTATAAAATAAAGAATGAATCAAGTAAATGATTCGGTTGCAGCCTTGATTAGGATGATATAATCAAGCGACTTGCGGTCTTCAAGTGTGTATGCTTGATGCGGCTTGAACACGAATACACTTGAAGAAAATAACTAGATCGGCGGCCTTAAGCTCGGTAAGTTCGACGGGGTGTTTTTCGGCTCGGTGTTATCACTTAAAGTTTATCCCAAAATTCATCATCTTCTTCTTGAGTTGAAAGTCCTCTATTTATAGGTAGGAATGCATGTGACTTGAATTTGAAATTCAAATGTGACCGTTCCTTGTATTTGTCCCATCCGCACCGCATTCTCGTCACTATTCATAGGACCGACACCGTCAGATTACTTTTTGACGATGCGGTCCGTCCACCCCTTTGACTTGTATCCAATGGATAAAAATATGGATCATCCCAACGTCTTTTTAATCTCAGCCTTTGATTTGCTTGATAAGTCAGAGGTAGTTGGCTGTTCTTATCCATGTAACTTCCCAATAATCTTGAATTAATCGAGGTATATATCGCGGGTTTCATCGGTCCGTCGTAAAACCAATCAGTCTGCTGAACATCATATTTTTGTCTGTAAAATATAATGCAGCTGAATCTTTTTATCCAACTTTTGTTTGTGAAGTTAGATTACATCATTTAAAGTATAACCAAGTTCCAAACATCATCCAACTTGTGGAACTTAGACCTTCTACACAAGGTATATGTAATCAGTTTAGGTCATCACAGACTTGCCTAAATTCTGATTCCATATCCTTGACATTAAATACTAAGTTTGATCCTTAGCCTTCATTCACCGAGTTTGAACCCTCGGCCTTCGGTCTTCGGCGGGTTCCGGACCGGCCCTCGACCTATCTACCCTATCGACCTAGATCGGTCGTCGATAAACGATCGGCGGCCTTTTACGGTGCTTGTTTGATCAAACCTATTTATGAATCAAACTCTAATAAACCTATACATATTATCTAGACATCTTTTTGCCTTTGCACTATAACGGCTAGTATGGCACTCATCATCAAACCGAGAAATAAGTCCAACAATTTCCCCCTTTTTGGTGATGATGCCACTACCCTCACCTAATCAAGCAAAGCAAAAAGATAAAAACACAAACGAACAAATTTAGTCAATTCTCATTATAAATATTTGTTCACAGTTATTACAACTAGATACAGCAAAGATAAACAATGAAAAGTAGCTGATCTATTGTCTCTTTTCTCTTTCTTGTCTAGCCTTCTCAGCTTGCTCTTGATAGGCTCTGATCTCTTCTATCATTTCAACCATCCATTCATTCTCAATAAGTGTAAAGTCAATATAAGAATTGACTTGTTTCCACCAATTCCATGCTTCAGGCAGTACAAGATTGATCTGATTCACCCTGAAGCCAAACTTCATATACAGCTCCTTAAATTCATCCAGTGAATCTTTTGCTTTTGTAATTGGCGGCACCTTTTCACCTCTCGCTACTCCTTCGCCTCTGGTAGTTGCTCTTAAAGCTCTAATCCTTGCCTCCCAAAACTTCAAACTCAAGAAAGAGTTAAGACCTTCATGAAATCCCATGTCACGATAGGGTCTCCTTCTGTTATGAAACTCTTTCTTGTACTGTGATAGGAGATCATCAGTAAGTTGCACTCGCGGTGCGGGTTGCCTAAAAGCATTTGTATCATCGGTCCATCTCTTCGTGCAAAGAGTCGCGGCAGCCCTCCTTTTCGTGCTCGATTGGCCCTCTTCCCCCTTAGTGACATCATCAACAAAACGTGAGATGAGGCCATGAATAGCTTCCTGTGATACTATCACTCTGTGTAATTGACCTGCCATAGTTCCAGTTCTAGTATCAAGTGAAGTAATCCTTGATTGCAGGGTCTCTTCCGATTCGTTGATCCTTTCGGTAAATTTGGGATCGGCACAAGCGGAGTTGTTGTGCGATTGCGAGCTCGGCGGCTTCAGCAAGCTTGTCAAGTTTTTGATGAATGGATGTAAGTTGATCTTTCAAAAACTTGTCTTTCAGTGTGTTCCCTTGCTTGATATATCTTACATCATATATCATATCATTTATAGCATTTTGAGTAGAGGCAAAGTTTGAAGCAACTGTATCAGTAGATTGTCTATTATCATTTACCATCTTCATTAGTTCTTCAAATCTTTGTTCTTGCCTGTCCAATTGAGTTCTTAACTGTTGCATGTCATTTCTTACAGTTCTTAACTCATTGACAACTTCAATTGGCACTCCACTGGCCATTCTACTGTCAGTAGATTCATCAGCAGGCTCCTCAACCCTATATTGTGCCTGTTGTCTGCTGATGACCATAGCTCTACTCAAATCTCTCCCAGCAGGGGGAGGTCCTTCCTCAACCATTGCACCAAGAACATCTTCAATGATAGGATCTTGTGCAGGTTCTTCAACAACTTCTTCTTCTCCAAAAATTTGAAATTCTTCATCACCGTAGTTATAGTCCAGCGGTTGCTCATCCTCATTAATGTTACGGTCGGCGACTATCTTTTCCTACGGTGGCCTTGGCTCCCGGCGCAGCTCCACTACGGCCTCATCAACAACGGGGGTTTCCTCCAAACCCAAAGTTTGTTCCAACTTTGTGTCCGAGTGTTTGTTTGAGACTCGGCGGCACTGTACCTCCCTGTTCCAACCTTTGTGCGAGTCTTGTTTGTACCCCGGCGGCACTGTACCTCCTCTTCAACTTCCGTGGATTGAATATATTGGTATTATCCACTTGGAAACCTTCAACATGACCAATCTTGTGTAGGATGATGGCGAGTTTTAGTCGAGTGCCTTCAATGTCAAATCCGTCTTGAAATTCAATTGACTCTTCGTAGTGGCACTAGGTTCATTGAAATCGGCAACCTTTTCTCCATCCAAATCCTCACTCTGTCCAAAGATCGGTTGTGCAGTAGGCTCTACAACATGGAATGTACTTGGTTCATCAGTCAGCCTACCAGTACTCAGAGTAATGCCTTCATTGATCAATGCCTCCAGATCATCCATGGTGAGATCCTGTAGATCCTCATCCATCTCTCCCAGTCTGCTGGCCCTCAGCAGACTTACCAGTATTAGTTGGCTGTTGTACAGATGATTCATGTGCCAGTGCAGCCCCACTTGATTCTCCTGGTCCAGAGGGAAAATCTCCTCTACTATCTGATGATGAAGAAGAATCATCAGGACCATCTCTTGGATCTCTAAATTTGATACCCTCCTCCTTCTGTTGCTCATCAAATAAATCCATCAATCTTGATTGCAGCAAGGTTGTATCAATCAGATCCACCAAGTTCTCCACTCCCAGTTTGCCAAAAGCCCATTCTTCAAGATCTGTCATTGGTTCAGCAGCTGGCTTTTGTCTCTTATAGAAACCAAACTTCCATTGGAAATAGTCGGCAATTTGCTGAAGTTTGGGATCCACATACTCTTCAGTTTTCTTGCTCCTTTTTGCATGCCTTTCAAATGGCATAAACGATCTCCTGGGAGCAGCTCCAGTAGCTTGTTGACCTCCAAAGGTTCCAACAAGCAGATTCATAGTATCTTCTACAGATGTTTGAAAGTCAGCAGGTTGCTGAGATTGTACATTTGTACCTACTACTTCCATCTGTATCACACTTGGTTCCCCCTGACTTACATGCTCATCAGCAGGGTTAGCAGCAGACTGCTCTTCCCCCTGAACTATTGCCAAATTTGCAGGGTCTTCAACCAAGTCTCTAATCACCTCTTCAACCACCACAAGCAGGTTCAGGTTCAGTGGTTTGCTGTGGTTCATCGATGGATGCTACGGCGAGCTCGGGGTTAGTAGATCGTCGTACATCCTCTACGTATTGCTCAAAAACAACTCGTTCAAAGCATCGGTGGACTTGATAACTTCTTCATTGGAGGAATCACTGATAACAACTGGTGGAATGATAGTTAGAGGCTCGGCTTCAACAGCCTCTTCTTCCTCTTCTACTGATGCTTCTTCTTGGGCCCTCTGTGCCTCCAAATTTTTTAACTCTTTCCCCTTGCCATATTTCTTCTTTTTGGCAACTTCCTTCATCCTCTTGGATAGGGGTTCATCATCATCATCTTTTCTAGTCAATTTTCTTTTTCTACTTGCTTCCTTCGTTGTTTCTCTAAGAATTTCACCAACAGTTTTTCTTGAAGCCACAGCAGGGTCAGTAACCTCCACTTGACCCTCAGTAGACTCATCAGTCTGTGCTGTTTCCTTCCTTGTTCTCTTTGATTTCACGACTTCTGAAGTCTTCCTAACATCAGCACTCTTTCTCTTTCCAGCAGTTTTCTTTGGTGCAGCAGGTTTGATAAAAATCTTCTTAGTTTGTTGAACCTGCTCACCACCAGTATCACCATCATCTCCATCATCATTATCATCAGCAGCCTCTCCAGCAATCTCTTCATCATCATCAAGTCCAGGGATTGCATAATCAATCTCCTTTTTGTATCTGGACTGATTTATATCAACTGGTTCAATGTCAGGAACCTCCAAGTGATTCAGCAGGGTTTGAATCATCAAACCTAAGGGTAAGGCCTTTGATTTCCTTTTCCCTAGTTTGTCCTCCTTTGCAACTTTCTTCATATAATGAATAAAGTATCCAGCCCAGTCAAACTTCATGCTCCTGCAGATGATAATCATCAGCTCTATCTTGGGTCCTGATAGAGTATCCATACTGCCAGTTAGTCCAAGTATGTTCTTTGCAATGAGCTTGCTCAGCAGACTATATTCAATACCAATGTTTTTGCAGTTGATGCCTGGTACTGATTTAATAGTTGCTTCTGTCTTGATCTGATCTACAAAAACCATCTTGTCCAATCCCATAGCTTCAGGATTGACTGAACCATCAATAACTTCTTCAAAACCAAACACTTGTCTCACAGACCGGAGGAGATTACAAGCTCCTCACCATTCACAAGTGGTTTTGAAAGATTCGATTCCTTCTTCTATAATCATATTCTTCCGAAATCAATAACATTGGTGTATGATATCGTATCTAATCTCGATGTTGAGTATATTCTCCGATCCCGCAAATCTTCTTATTCTTCGACCTATATTGATGGCCAGTTCTGTTTGATTTGCATCAACAACATAGCCTCTTACACTTTGGCTTGATTCGATTTGAACTTCAACTCTTTCCGCCATTGAAATAAGAAAAAGATGAAGAAGAGTTCCTCTCAAATCTGTGTTCACACGAAGTAGAATTTGCAGAGATAAAACAGAAGATGCAAGTGGTGAATCTGCTATGTAACAGTTTGATTATATAGACAGTGGGTAGTTGAAAGCTGTCATAGCACGTACATTGAGGTAACCACGATTAAATGCGGTTAAATGTCGTCTTGACACGTGGTCCATTACTCCTCCATAACGTTTGTAACCGTTGGATGGTTTAACGTGGTAATAATGGATAAAATAAATATCCCGCCAAACTGCTTTTTGACTTTAATGACTTTGACTGAGTAAAATTTCCTTCAGCAAGGTATCCCTCAGTAGGGTGGGCTCAGCAGTCTGCAGATAATGTGCTTCAGCAGCCTGTACCGCCGACAAGGTGACTCTCGTCGATCCTTGTTTTCTCCTTGTTTTGTTCAATTGATAATACAAGATGAAGTTTAATACCAATGACTGATCTGTCAAGTGAGCTCACCCAACATGACAAAGACCAATCCCCTTGGCAACCTCATTTGCTCAATTGTTCAAACATAAGTACATGGAATTGTTGATACCAATGACTAATCTGCTAAGTGAGCTCACCCAACATAGCAAAGACTAATCCCCTTGGTGAATTCCAGTACACTGCTGAATATCAGTCAATCTTTATAATTCCAAGTTCAGTCCTTAATTTGGCAAATCTTTCACTATCAAGTGGCTTAGTGAAAATATCAGCAAGTTGATCTTCAGTAGGGATGTATAGAACCACCACATCTTTCTTTTCAACATGATCTCTTATAAAATGATGTCTCACATCAATGTGCTTGGTTCTTGAATGCAAAACAGGATTTTCTGTGATTGCAATTGCACTTGTGTTGTCACACATGATTGGAATTTCCTTTTCTTCAATTCCATAATCCCTTAATTGTTGTCTTAACCATAGTACTTGTGCACAGCAGCTTCCAGCAGCAATGTATTCAGCTTCAGCAGTGGAAGTTGAAATAGAATTCTGTTTCTTGCTAAACCAGGAGACCAGTCTATTTCCCATTAAGCGACAGTTCCGAGGTGCTTTTTCTATCAATCTTGCATCCAAGCATAATCGAATCCGAGTAGGATATTACCTTGAAGCTTCCTTCCTTGGAATACCATATCCCTACTCCCAAAGTCTCTTTAAGATACTTGAGAATTCTCTTAACCGCACCTAAATGACTTTCTTTAGGTTTGGATTGAAATCTTGCACAAACACCTACAAAGCAAAGGATATATCGAGTCCGTGGCAAGTGAGATACAACGGATCGCCTATCATCCTTTCGTATAAAGTCCGATCAACATCTTTGCCTTCTTTATCTTCATCCAATCCGATGTTTGTACTCATAGGAGTTGAGCTCTTAGTCTTTGTTTTCCATACCAAATTTCTTCGGACAGCTCTTTGGTATACTTGGTTTGATGAATGAAGATTCCATCCTTTATTTGTTTGACTTGCAATCCCAAAAAGTAGTTCATTTCTCCCATCATACTCATTTGGAATTTACTTTTCATTAGATTTGCAAACTTTTCACAAAGTAAATCATTTTCGAGCCAAAAATTATGTCATCAACATAAATTTGTACCCGGCCAGGTGTTGTCCCCTTCACTGATTCTGAAAAGAGTCTTGTCAATGGTCCCTTTTGTAAAACCATTGTCCACCAAGAATTGAGATAGAGTCTCATACCATGCTCTTGGTGCCTGTTTCAATCCATAAAGTGCTTTGTTGAGTCTATACACTTTATCTTCTTGATCTTTAACTTCAAATCCAGGAGGTTGCTGAACATACACTTCCTCCTCTAGGATACCATTCAAAAATGCACTCTTGACATCCATTTGATATACTTTGAAGTTCTTATATGCAGCATGTGCCAAGAATAATCTGATAGCTTCCAATCTTGCAACAGGTGCATAAGTTTCATCAAAATCTATTCCTTCGCTTGAGAATAGCCTTTTGCAACTAGTCGTGCCTTATTTCTTACAATGGTACCGCATTCATCAAGTTTATTCTCGTATACCCACTTAGTACCAATGATATTTGCATGAGCTGGCCTTTCAACTAGTGTCCAAACTTGATTTCTTTCAAATTCATTTAATTCTTCTTGCATAGCAATTATCCAATCTGGATCTGAAATTGCTTCTTCAACAACTTTAGGTTCCATTTGAGATAGAAAACAAGTAAACATAGCTTCCAGTTGTCTTCTAGTCCTCACACCTTGCTGTACATTGCCAATAACTTGTTCAGCAGGGTGATTCCTTAACCATTGTGGATTATGGTTATTTTGATTTTCAGGAAAATCATCTTGATAGGGTCCGCTTGTAGTTTCTTCTCTACGGGGGTCAATGCAGATCCTTGAATTGCTTCAGTTGTTGCATCGGTAACATTGTCGCAGGTGTTCAAGCGAGGGCAAGTATCGAAACTTTTAGGTCATTGAATCTTTCCAAAACTTCAACACAATCTGGATCGGTGATTTGTTGATTTTCATTGAGTTCACACTCTTTATCTTCCATACCAGTAAACTTAGGTTCATCAAACACAACATTGATTGTTTCTTCATGTTTCAGTGTTCTTTTGTTTCAGTGTTCTTTTGTTCAGTACCCTGAATGCTCTGCTGACTGAAGAATATCCTAAGAAAATTCCTTCATCTGATTTTGGTTGGAATGTTTTCAAATGAACTTTATGATTTAGAATAAAACATTTGCTTCCAAATGGGTGAAAATAAGATATATTAGGTATCCTTCCATTCCAGATCTCATAAGGTGTCTTCAATGGCTTCTTGTTTACCGATGTTCTATTTTGTGTATAGCATGTCGTATTTCTTGCTTCAAATTGCCCCAATATCTTTCAGTAGCAATGCTTCACGGATCATTGTTCTTCCCGCTTCCTTTAATGTCCTGTTTCTTCTTTCAAAGCAACCCCATTTTGTCGAGGTGTACCAGAACAGTTGACAAGTTGATGAAGTACACCATTCGTTCACGTATTCTCTTATAACTTTGTTGAGAAATTCGGTACCACGATCGATCTAATCTTTATGACTTGTTAGACTTTTCTCATTTTGTAATCTTTTCAAAAGATTAGGTAAGCTTTGGAGTGTCTCACTTTTCTTGTTCATGAATATCACCCAAGTGTATCTAGAAAAATCATCCACAACCACTAAGGTGTATTTCTTCCCTGTCACACTTGTTGGAGTTATTGGTCCAAAAAGATCCATGTGCATAAGCTCCAACACTCGTTAGTTGATTGTTTAGTCTTTGACTTAAAACTTGACTTTATCTCGTTTACCTTGCCGACATGCATCACGGATAGCATCCTTCTTGAATGTGATCTCGTGTAAACCAACCACTAACTTCTTCTTCACTAACCGATTAATATCATCAAAATTTAGATGATTTAACTTCTTGTGCCATAACCAATTGAGTTCGGATTTGGTATGCACAATCAGCGAGTGTTCTCAGGAACTGCAGTAGACCAATCCACAACATACATGTTCTCGTTGCCTTCTACCAAAGACAAGTACAACTTGATCACCTCTTTCACTAATGACAATACAATTGTTTTTGTCAAAAGTGACCTTGTATCCCATATCACGGAATTGTCCAAAGTGCTCAGCAAGTTGTAATCCAGTCCTTCCACATATGCAACATTCTTGATTGTAAGTCCATTTCTGATAAGTGTGCCATATCCTCTTGTATAGCCAGGTGTATTTTTGTTGCCAAAATTTACCCTTGGACCATCTTTTGCCACAAAGTTTGATAGACAAGTGCTTATTCTTTGTCATGTGTCCGGAACATCCACCGTCAAAGTACCAGACACCCTACAAAACAAAGTTAATGCTTTTTAGGTACCCAAACCTGTTTGGGTCCATAGTAGTCAGTGGCAAGCATGACCCTTGGTATGTTTCCATAAGGTCTTCTCCTAAATGTGTCATACTTTGGTTCATACTTTGGTTCATACATGTATTCCACACATCCATAAGTTCTAACAGTAGGTTGTGTAGGAACCACATATGTTTTCTGGCCTTTTGGTACATAATGTTGTTTGAAATGATTCTTGTTGTTAGAAACATTTGCATAGCCATAGATGTGCTGTCTGTTAGGAGCAGCCCTGTAATATGGAGTTTGCTGAGGTCTTATGTAAGTCCTCTGCTGATTCCATTGTCTAGGTTTTACCCTAGCAGTATGGTTATACTGACTGTTTCTAACATTAGATGCAGGAATATTCCAATCATTATCAGCAGGGAACAGTCTACCTTTCCCCCTGAGATAAGTATCCCTTGAATGATCAACATTTTTGGATTTAGGATTCTTATTCTTGGAATACTTCTGTTTCTTTCCTTTCGTGGTCCAAATAGACTTGGTAGCGGGTCCGCTATCAATTGAGCTTAGAAGGTACAAGCAGCGGTCTATTTTTGGATTTATTCTTTTTACTAGAGCCGTTGACTTCGAGACTTCGATTTTGCTTCTTTGAGGCATTCTCATTTGGTTTTACCGCTTCGGACAGCCTTGCGGGAGATGGATCTAGTGTGCACAAACTTAGGACCAATTCGGTACTAGGTTCGGTAACCTACCGGATCCACTCTTGTTAGATTGCCGATTTCCAAATCCAAGCCCAGTTCTATCTCCATAAGGCTTTCCGATTTGTATGCGTATTGGAACAAGATGGTTCGAGCGGATTCGAGGTCGCTTGGATGTGCAGCAGACTTATCGATTCTCGTCCAACATCTTTTTCCTTACCTTTGAAAATCCTTAATTCAAGCTTTCAATCTTCCAACTTCTAACTCAAGAGCCTCTTTTTCGGCCTTCACAATCTCATAACCAGATTGTATTATCCTCGATTGATTAAGGATGGCATCCAAAGTCTCATTGTTGTCGAATTTCTAGGATTTGAACCACGGGTTGATTCACAATCACTTCCCGGCGGGAGTGTTTATAGATACGGTGTTGTATACCTCCTCGTTTCATCCATGTTGGCCATCAAAGCATAATCCTCCATATCAGCAACCAGTGCTTGTGTCATCTGACTCATTTCCTTTTTCAGATCCCACTTCATATCCTGATTCATCTTCAGCAACCATAGCCTTCTTGCCATGTCTCCTTTGTTGACTTTTGGTCTTCAGTAGGTCTGGACAATCAGGTCTAAAATGTCCAGGCTTCTTACAGTTGAAGCAAAGATAATCAGGTTCCTTGCCTTGTTTCAATTCAGGACAATCAGGTCTGAAGTGTCCTGGTTTCTTGCAATGAAAGCATAGATAGTCATTATCTTTCTTTGGTTCTTCTTTCCTTCTCTCAGTAGGCCTCTTTGTGAAATTTCTTGTAGGGGCCTTTCCAGTCTTCATCATTCTGATCTTCTTGCTCAGTAGGGCAATTTGCTCTTGCATTTCATCTAGCATATCATCCTGTCCTCCTGATGTTTCTTCATGATGTGAAGCAGCCAATGCAGTGGTCTTTGGCTCTTCCTTTTCAGTTGCAGGCACTAACTTCTTGCTAAATTCATAGGCCTTAAGATCAGAGAACAGTTTGAAGGTGTCTTCCTCATGCAGCTTTCTCATTTCTTCAATTGCAGTCACCTTCATTTTCCAAACATCTCTTGCAGGTAAAGCTTCCAAGATTTTGGTGTTTACTTCCTCTTTTGAATAACTTACACTCGGCGAGTAAGTTCATCTAAGATTGCATTGAATCGGACTCCATTTGCTCAATGGTTTCATTAGGTAGCATTTTGAACTTTTGAAACCTTTTTCTCGGCCACACCGATTTTGTTCTTCTTTATTGCATCGGTGCCTTCACGATTAAGTGAATCTTATCCCAAAGTTCCTTTGCGGTCTTGCAATCTTTGACTTTCATGTACATATTGCTATCCAAGGTTACGTAGATGATATCAATAGCAATGTTGTTGAGGTTTGCTCTTTTTCTGTCTTCTCGCATTCCATTCTCTCTTTGGTTTAGGAATGTACTCGATTCTGTCACCCACTCGTTATCGCCTTTGTAATCTCCGGTGGTCCTTCGTTAGTACATCCATCATCTCATCATGAGTAGCAAGAAGATATGCCCGCATTCGACGTTTATACTCATCAAATCTATCAAGAGAGCACATCAACATGGTTCTAGCATACTGTGTGTTATCCATGATGCAAGTCTTGAAAATCAGTAACTTGAAAGAAAGTTTTAAAGAATTTTCACAAGCACAACAAGTAGGATTCCTTCAGAACAGAAGCACCGCTCCGATACCAATTGTTGGTCCCTTGAAAAGGCTTTAGTTAAGTTTAGAGGGGGGGGTGAATAAACTTAACACTTAAAACTTTGGAGTTAACAAATTCTGCAATTTCAAAGCAGCCTGCTGATACTTCAGTAGTCTGCTGAGACCTCAGTAGCCTGCTGATAAACGTAGTCTACTGACAGTTCAGTTTGCTGAATTTGTGCAGCGGAATAATATCAAAATTAAGCCTTGTTACTTGTTGTTAAATATGTTACTAAGTATTAGATACTCAGTAGTGTATGTGTGTGATTTCAGTTGCTAGATTCAGCAGGTTGATAAGAATAATGACTAAGTGCAGAAAATAAATGCGTAAGTAAGTAGAGAGATTTTTATAGTGGTTCCGGGTGATGTAATCCCGTACGTCCACTCTTCTCCCGTGATGTTGGAGGAAATTCACTAGTAATCTTTGAGTTATCTCGTTACAAAGAATCCTAGGTTGCTTGTCCTTCACCAATAACTATGGCTTCACAACCGAAAACTAAGAACAGTAGGATTGCCGCTCCCGAGTCTTCCACTGGTCCTTGAAGGGTAGAATTGCCTCTTCACCAGCTTCACCACAAACCAACAGTCTTTCACACCTAACAGATGCTTCACTGTCTTCAGCAGGTTCTTTATAAAATAAAGAATGAATCAAGTAAATGATTCAGTTGCAGCAGCTTGATTAGGATGATATAATCAGCAACTTGCAGTCTTCAAGTGTGTATGCTTGATGCAGCTTGAACACAGAATACACTTGAAGAAAATAACTAGATCAGCAGCCTTAAGCTCAGTAAGTTCAGCAGGGTGTTTTTCAGCTCAGTGTTATCACTTAAAGTTTATCCCAAAATTCATCATCTTCTTCTTGAGTTGAAAGTCCTCTATTTATAGGTAGGAATGCATGTGACTTGAATTTGAAATTCAAATGTGACCGTTCCTTGTATTTGTCCCATCTGCACTGCATTCTGTCACTATTCATAGGATCGACATCGTCAGATTACTTTTTTGACGGTGCGATCGTCCACCCCTTTGACTTGTATCCAATGGATAAAAATATGGATCATCCCAACGTCTTTTTAATCTCGGCCTTTGATTTGCTTGATAAGTCGAGGTAGTTGGTCGTTCTTATCCATGTAACTTCCCAATAATCTTGAATTAATCGAGGTATATATCGGCGGGTTCATCGGTCCGTCGTAAAACCAATCGATCTCGCTCGAACATCATATTTTTGTCGTAAAATATAATGCAAATTTGAATCTTTTTATCCAACTTTTGTTTGTGAAGTTAGATTACATCATTTAAAGTATAACCAAGTTCCAAACATCATCCAACTTGTGGAACTTAGACCTTCTACACAAGGTATATGTAATCGATTTAGGTCATCACGACTTGCCTAAATTCGATTCCATATCCTTGACATTAAATACTAAGTTTGATCCCTTAGCCTTCATTCACCGAGTTTGAACCCTCGCCTTTCGTCTTCAAGCGGGTTCCGGACCGCCCATCGACCTATCTACCCCATCGACCTAGATCGGTCTGTCGATAAACAATCAAGCGGCCTTTTACAAAGTTGCTTGTTTGATCAAACCTATTTATGAATCAAACTCTAATAAACCTATACATATTATCTAGACATCTTTTTGCCTTTGCACTATAACAAACTAGTATGGCACTCATCATCAAAACTGAGAAATAAGTCCAACACTTAGCATCAAAAATAGCGCAGCACTCTTCATTCAAACAAACAACCTCTTGCATTTTACTTTTGTTAGTTAGCAATCCTTTTAAGAACTTACAATAAGAGGGCATGTTTGCTAGTGCTTCAAGAAAAGGAATGTTCAAGTCAATTTTTCGCAAAATCTCAATAAATCGGGTTTGTGCTTTATTCAAGAAACTTTGTCTATGATTCTTAGGGGATAAGGGAGAGTACTCAAATCAAAATCTTTAGGAGGAGGAGGGATCAAACCTTTCTTACCTTTGGTGGGTGGGGAAGACGGCTCTTTCATTTGCTCTTTCCATTCTCTTCTAGTTAGTTCCTCCTCTTTCACATCAATTACCACGTAGTCTCCCATAGCTTGTGCTTCTTTCCTTTCAACTTCCTTTTTCTTGACATATTCTCCATGGTCTTCACCATCTTCAATCCCATCAATATCGCCATCCATGGCTCCCGCTTCGGTCTCAATAGGGGCTTTTCTACCTTTGTCTTCCCATAGGACTTTCTTCTCACCACTTGTTCTCAACACTTTAACACTTCGAGTTAAGATTGCGCTTACATTTCTCGGATTCTTCTCGGTGTTACTCGGTAAGCCGTCTTTCAACTGTACATGTTCCACCACTTGACCAAATTGTATCTCAAGATTTTTGATTGCGGACCCATGTTTGTAGTTCATCTCAACCATGTCCTTCTTTACCTCCGCAAAATTTTTGTTCATTTGCTCTAATATGACATCGGTTGCACTCTTTTGAGGTATAGGAGCCAAAGGAGGAGAGTTTTGATGAGTGTTAGACCCTTGTTGATTGTACCCTCCTTGTTGTTGCCTTTGGTGTGGAGGTTGATAGTATTGCCCTTGAGAAGATTGGCCTTGTCTATGACCTTGGTTTTGGCCTTGGTTTTGATATCGGTTCCAACCTTGATTGTTGTTATTTTTTCAAGAGTCATCACCTTGATTTCCATAATTCCCTCCTTGACCTTGTCCCACAAAGTTTACATCTTGGGATTCTTCATACGGTTGCCCACTTTGTTGCTCTCCCATATATTGGCCTTGATAGGAGCTTTGCAATTGATTTTGATATTGGGGCCCCGCATTCCATTGCTCCATCGAACAAATATTCATCATCCGATTTGCCAACTCATTCATATTGTCTTGAGATAGAGTGCTAGGTTGTCCTTGAGTTGAGGATTATGGATAAGCCATATTTTGAGCTTTGGTCGTCATCCTACAATCCTTTGCCGAGTGTGGTCCACTACAAATTTGGCAAAGTCTAGCACTCTCATTCTCCTTTTGCAATCTACCCAATTGTTGTTCCATAGCTTGTACTTGGGCATGATATTGATCATTTGCCTCAATTTCATTCACTTCAACCAAACCGGGCTTCTTACTCCTTGTCCCCTTTCTACTTGACGATATGTATTGCCTCGAAGTCTCGGAAATCTTCTCTATTTGGTTCATTGCTACTTCGGGCACCATACTCATAATATCACCATTGCACGAACCATGCAAGGTACTTTGATGCACTTGATCCAAACCCCGGAAAAAAGCATGAACTACCTCATAGGATATCGACCCGTGCCCCGGGCACTCTCTCAACAAAGCCTTAAATCGGTCACATGACTCATGTAGCTCTTCTCCTTCGTAAGCGTTAAACGACATGATGGCCTCTTTCATGTCCATGGTCTTCGAAGGGGGATAATACTTGAGTAGAAAAGTTTTAATCACTTCCTCCCATGTGTGCAAAGAATCATTAGACAATGAATCATACCACCGCTTAGCTTGCTCTTTCAAGGCGAACGGAAAAAGCATAAGTTTGAGCGCTTCATCACTCACCCCATTGATCTTCGTTGAGTTCACTATTTGGAGAAAGTGATCAATGAACAAATGAGGGTTTTCCATGGCGGTTCCCTTGAATATATTGTTGTCTCCCAACAAATGTATGATGTTTCTATTCAACTCCAAATTGTTGGCGGCCACCGGTGGCATTCGAATTGGACTATGCCCCATAGTTACCGTGGGAGCCATCACAAAGTCTCTACAAGTCAAACCGCCTTGATTTTGCTCTTGTTGACCGTTAAACCAATTAGGCATCGCATTTGCACCTTGATTGTGAGCTTGATTTTGGTTTTGTTGAAATTGATTCAACAGCCATGCACTGAACTGTTGCATAACTAGGGTATCCATTTGATTCCCTTGGGCTTCATGTTGAACATTTTATGGTATTGGCCCATTCGCATTCACATAGTTATTTCCTTGGTTATTCCTACCTCCTTGTGCATTGTTATTGACAAGAGGCGGGTTTTGATTCGGGACTCCATTATTACCCCCCAAATTTCCTTCCAAGCCTTGCGCCTCGTTTTGTGCCATACCGGATCCTTCTTCCAACTCACCCAAACTACTTTCTTCAAAGACCGGAATCGATTCCTCTACTTGATGACCTCTTCTTCTTTGACTATTTCTACGCCTTGCGTAAGCTTCAATCCCGTCTATGTATGGTTTGAGTGGTGTTTGAGATCTCCGGGTCATGCACTACAAAAAGCAAACAACAAGAAAACAGTAAAGTAAAACCTAGGCCCAAGCCTTCGGTTCACTTGTAAGATATCACAAATAGCACACAATTCCCTGGCAACGGCGCCATTTTGATTAAGGCTAAATTCACCCTTCAAAAACAATTTATAAAGACTCGAAACCGTGAGTAAACTAACTCTCTAACCGGCAGTGTACCGGGTCGATTGCTAGAATAGCTACAGGAGTACGAGGTCGAACCTAAGGGAAAAGTGTTCGTGAGTACCAACGTGAACGTGTTACTTAGTCTAGGTGATCAATCTTTTTAGAGTGATTTCTTACTACAACGACACTAAAGTGATTTTTACTAACAAGTCTAAGGATAGAAAAGAAAGAAAGAAGATTAAACTACTAAGTTTTAAAGATTGATTAAGGGACATAGCCGAACCATGATCAAAATAGCTAGTTTCAACCTCAAGGATAGACAACCGGAAGTGTGCATTATAACAAATGAACTCTCGCATTCAATTTCACGGGTGCAAACTCCTAATCTCGGTGCTAAGGTCTGAACAACTCTCTCCTAACACCTTATGCCAAGTCAACTACCCTTCCCTAAAGAAGATTCACTAACAAGACATGTTATGCACTAGAGCCGCTTAAACGTTAAAACGAGTAACCTCACTTTGAGCTCGGGCTTAACAACTAAGCCGAGGCTACGCCGTAATCTTAGAACCCTTTTTCCCACATCCCTCTATCTGAACAACTCTCTAGAGTGATGTATGTGATTTTGACCTAGGTGATCAATCTAGCCCAAATCCGTTATAACAAGTTCTAAGACATGAAACATGCAAGATACAACAACAAAAAAACACTACCCACTCCCAATTTCATCACCCAAAGGGTGATTTCACCAAATTTCACATGATTCGACTATGAAAAGGGATTAGCTACTCATTATACTAGCTAAAACATAGAAGAAACAGTAAATGAGAGACAAAACAAGTAAAAGAAAGAAGAAATTTATCATTAATTTACAGAAATTCGAGATTAGATCCAAAAAGTACAAAATAGAAAACTAACTAAAAGATGGTCTCTTAGTGTTTGGAATGGAAATCTGAACTAAGAAATGGAAAGATTAAGCTAAAATAGTGTTGATTTAAGCTAAAAGAAAGTATTCTAAGCTATTACAAAAATCGAGCTAAGAAATTAGTAGAGTTTTTCTAAGAGAATAATTGTTATCCAAGAAATAGTCTAAGGGGGGTATTTATAGGTGGAGGAAAATCTGCAGAATTCGTCTTCAAACGCACGTTCAGGATGCTGAGACTGGCGTTTAACTTCTTCAAACGCACGTTTGGATTAGTGCAAACGTGCGTTTCGCTTCATTTCTGGGCAAGGACATGACTATCTTCATCTGGAACGTGCGTTTAAGAGGGGGTCAAACGCGCGTTTGGTAGACTTGGAACGCACGTTTAGGATGTTCAAACGCGCGTTTGGAAGACTGGAACGCGTGTTTAGGAGAAATTTGAGACGCGCGTTTGGAAGGCTTGGACTCTGATCAAGTTGTGGCTCTTTAAACGCACGTTTGGGGGGTTCAAACGTGCGTTTGAACCCCTGTTGCCCCAAATCTTCAACTTTTCTTCCTTTGATCTCTTCTCTTGCATCGGTCATGCTTTTTACCATAAATCATCGTCTTCCGGGTCCTCGAGACACTGATACCCTATAACATCATAAATAACCAACAACATCCAAACAATTCCGGTGGGTAAAAGTGCTCGGGAATGGAGTTAATATCAAAAAAAAAAGGGTAGTTATCCATCAAAGTCTCCCCGTGCCATAAGCTCACGATAATACCCCGAAAACGGTCTAATTAACCCAAAAATGTGCTGAAAGTGTGGTAAACGGGGATAAACAATGCACCGGAGTCACGTAAAGTTGACTCCCATCAAACTGCTACATCAATGGACAAACGAATGTACTAAATAGACAATGTAACATAAAGAGTCATAAAATTCATTTTCATCAAGTAGCAGCTAGCAAACAATGGCATGGTAATTTCTCACTGTAAATGCTTTTTTCTTTCTATTTTAATGGGCTTTTGATAAAATTAACAACTTTGCTCAGTTTTGTGCTCTGTCTGTGTTCTGTCTTTACCAAATTCAAACTCAAACATCAAGGCTAAAGACCAAACTTTAAGACAAAGACACAACCGCGTTTTTCCGTTTTCAAGAAGCTGAAATGGAGCAGGAAACAAATAGGCTAACCTTTGTGGGTGGCGAGAATGAAGATTCCAAAAGAAACTTGGCAGATGACCTCTTAAATGTTTTACAAGAATGGAAAATTATTTCTTGTACAAAGCAAAAATATAAAGGTCGGCCTCTACAGAGCGCCTATATTAATAGAATTGGCCACTTATTTTTCACCTTACAACATCAAAGAGAAGCAAAGTTCTTTACCTCAAAAAATTGAACTAGGGACTCTACCTCTTACGGTCCTTCTCAAAGCAAGATTCAACCATTACGAGCACATGAGGAGGATGAACTTGCATCGATGAAGGTAAATCATTGTTTTCTACATAAGCAGCCAACGAGGTAGGATCAAAAGGAGGTTGCTTCTCAACTAAAGCTCTACAAAGTTGTAAAGCCAAGAAAATGTAAGAAGAATGTTCAAAAGAGGTTCATAGCTTCCTAATAATCTGATGATTCTAGTCATAATCGCCGATGAATGTAACACCATACATAGGAGCATGAATCAAGTCTCTCTCGATTCTGTCCAGAAACGCCTACATTGGGTACCTTCAATTACTCACCAAAAGAATAAAAACATGTTTCAGTTAACACAATACTCATAAAAGTAATATTGTTGATTCAATCTATCAAAAAGCTGATGGGTATCAAGAGAAAAATCATACATCATGCCTCAGACAGCAAAAACAATATATTTAAAGCAATTAAAATACAAAATACTAGGTCTACAGAACACTTTGCACACTTTAACCATCAGACAAGATGGTAAGCGAAGCAACCTTTTTCACACCTATAAACAAAAAAAAAAACATATCACCAGAAGACGTTATCCATAGACCAATCCAAAAAGACACAAAAATATCAGAGCCAAACAAGTGCTTCAATCTTCAAAACGTCACACAACACAGCACAGCACAACAAAGCAATTTAGCAGATTCAACAATCTCCAACTAGAACAATTTCTAATAAACTTCAATTTAAAGACCTATCATGCAAAACCCGATTCAAACATATACCCCCACTAAAACCTACACCCGATTAGTGGAAAAGCATGAGAGATAATAAATTTAAGAAAAAAGAAAAAGAGAAATACTAGTGATGCTGAGAACCGCAGGTG
Source organism: Gentiana straminea (assembly GCA_036785695.1). Classification (NCBI taxonomy): domain Eukaryota; kingdom Viridiplantae; phylum Streptophyta; class Magnoliopsida; order Gentianales; family Gentianaceae; genus Gentiana; species Gentiana straminea. The sequence continues at coordinate 12,097,904 of JAVUPR010000265.1, forward strand.
AGATACGATGAGTCCAACATAGGGAACAGATACAAACCAGAGAAAGAAAAGGATTTGTTGTATTATTATCCAAAACTAGCAGCAGTCATATTACATATAGTATACAGCACACACTCCCACAGGTAAACATACTAACATAATACCAAGACTACCCTTACAACATAAAAGATACAGTAGCCATTATTTAACTCCCCTTCTTAAGCTAAATGTCCCAGGCAACATATTTAGTTTGCTCCTGAAGTTGTTGAACTGATTTACAGGTAAGGCTTTAGTGAAAACATCTGCTACTTGTGATTCTGAAGGAATATAGTTGACAGCCAACTCTTTATTCAAGTGTTATAAAACTGATGGAGATAACTTCAGATGCAAGAAACAGAAACATAAGCAATCAAACATAAACAATCAAAGGAGATAACAGAAACAAGAAGAACACATATTTAACGTGGAAAACCTCTCAGTGGGAGAGGTAAAAAACCACGGGCAGAAAAGAGATATTTTATTATGCACTGAATTTACAGATTTCAACACACGCAGATAATAAGACAACAACTGTATTTATAGGCACAAATCCATAAACCCTAGCCGCAAGGAATCTTTGTCTGATGCACCATAAATACCCCTACACGTGTCCTCCTTTTAATGACACTGTATAGCTGTCACATAATAGAATTAACAGATGTGGGACCTGCTTGTATTCCAGTACTCAGCAGACTATCACCCTGCTGATAGTCACCCTGTCGACGAAGCTCAGTAGACTCCACCCTACCGATGCACGAATTGAATACACTTCTCGGATGTCCATCACACGCCTAAGTCTTGATTGGTTCCACCAGATGTAGAGTTTAAGTCACTTTACTGACAAATCTCCACCTTGACTTCAACTCTCACTAGAGTCAAACGATTGCATAACCAGATGTACTTGTACCGTATGCATTCGTCAATGCCGGATGTACTTGTACCGGACAATCTCCACAAGATCCACTCCACCGATCCGCCCTCGCAGAGTTTCCGAAACAGATTATAAGCTTTGAATATTCGTAAGTCCAGGCAAAGCCGGAACTTACTCTCGTACCGGTTTAGTGAACATATCGCAGGATTCTCCTTTGTGCCAATCTTCTTCACCACAACCCTCTTCTCATTCCTCAAGAAATGATACCGACATCAATATGCTTGGTTCTCTCATGATGAACACGATCCTTGGCTAAACATATTGCACTAAGACTCGTCACAATATATATCACCGATCCCGATGCAACCCCAAATCACCGACTAGCCCCTTCAACCGGATACCCTCCTTAGTCGCTTCGCAAGAGCCATGTATTCGCTTCGTAGTTGATAAGGCTATTGTAGCTCGAAGAGTAGCTTTCCACCGACCACCGCATTTCCCAATGTAAATACATAACCATCATTGATCTTCTACCGTCAACATCACCGCATAATCGCATCACAAAGAGCCCGTGACCGTACTAGTATCACCTCCATAAATGAGACCAACATCGTTGTACCTCTCGTGTACCCGAATATCCTTTTAACGATTTCCAAGTGTTCCTTTCCAGGTTGAGCCATAAACCCGCCGACAACACCGACCGCCCGAGCTAGATCGGGCCTAAGTGCAAACCATGGCATACATCGACTACCAACCGCACTAGCATAGGGAACTTTTGACATATACTCCTTCTCTTTGATCGTGAAGCATAAACGGACAAATGAACATTTGATGCCATAGGAGTATCTATTGGTTTTGCGACAGACATCCCAAACTTGGCCAATATCTTCTCGCACATAACCCCGCCGAGACAAGAATAATTTCTTCGACTTCTATCTCTCCGCATCTCCATCCCCAAGATTTTCTTGGCCGCACCTAAATCCTTCATTTCAAATTCAAGACTAAGAAGGTTCTTCGATTTTGAACATCGACTTCCTTGTTGCAGCCTATCGCATGTCATCCACATACGTAACAAGATAGATGTATGATCCATCTTTCAAAGACTCGGTATACACAACAAATCATAAGGACTTCGTTGTAACCCCGCTCGAAGCATAAAACCGTCAAACCTTTTATACCACTCGCCTTGGAGCTTGCTTCAAACCATACAATGATTTCTTCAACTTGCAAACATAATTTTCCTTTCCAGAACTTGAAAACCCTCAGGCTGTGTCATGTATATCTCCTTATCCACCTCACCATGTAGAAAATCAGTTTTCACATCCAAATTGCTCAAGTTCCAGATCCTGCTGTGCCACCATTGCTAGTAACACCCTGATTGAAGTGTGTCTGACCACTGGTGAAAATATTTCATCAAAGTCAACCCCTTCCTTTTGACTGAATCCTCTTGCAACCAAACGTGCCTTATTCCTGACCCCTTCTACCTTAGTTATTCCTTCCTTTTTCTTGAAAATCCATTTACAAGTCACAACTCCCTTGTCAGTAGGCTGTTTGACTAATTCCCAAGTCTGATTCTTCAATAATAACTCCATTTCATCTCCCATGGCAGCATGCCACTGAGATGCTTCTGTACATGTCACTGCTTCCCTGTAAGTAGTAGGTTAAGCAACCTCTACTTCTTCTGCAACTTGGAGTGCATATCCAACCAAATCATCATATCCATATCTCCTTGGAGGTATCCCAACATTAGATCTTCTAGACCTGCTGGCAGCTAGACTCTGCTGATCAATGTTTGTATGACGCCCTGCTGAGGTCTCAGTAGGCTGGCTTGGATCAGATTCTGGTTCATTATCCAGATCAGTATAGTGTTGATTTTGATCCACTGATTGTTGCATATCAGTAGACTCCACTTGAAGCTCCACCCGTTTCTCAACACTATCGATTCAAGATCGGTTTCGGACTTAGTAGACCTCCCCACCGATGAGTTTAACATAGAATTTTCATCAAACACAACGTCCCCGCCGAGGATTACTCGGACTCGCCGATGACCAAATCATATATCCTTTCACTCCATCACCATACCCCACAAACACTCCCTTCTTGGCTCTTGGCTCCAACTTCCCTTCACTAACATGATAGTAAGCTGTACTTCCAAAAACCCTTAGAACTGAGTAGTCAGCAGGCTTGCCTGACCACATCTCAAATGGTGTCTTGAGATTGATTTTATGTGAAGACTCCTGTTGATTAGGTAGCAAGCTGTCTTAACAGCCTCTGCCCAAAATCTCCTTGATAAACCAGCTTGAGAAAGCATACATCTTGCCCTCTCCAGGTAGAGTTTGATTCATCCTTTCGCCTACACCATTCGCTCGAGGTGTATTCCTTACGTATGATGTCCGGCAATACCCTCACCGCACAAAATGAATCAAAATCCGTCCAAACAGAATTCCGGACCATTATCCGTACGAAGCTTCTTGATTTTCTTGCCTAATCGATTCTCCACTAGGTCCTTCCACTGCTTGAAGTTACTGAATGCATATCTTTTGTTCTTCATCATCACCACCCATGTAATCCTTGAATAGTCATCTATGAATGACACAAAATATCTGTGACCACCCAATGACTCAACTTTTGATGGACCCCAGCAATCTGAATGGATATAATCAAGTGATGCCTTTGTGTTGTGCAACCCTGCTGAGAACTTACTTCTATGCAACTTCCCAAACACACAATGTTCACAAAAGTCCAGATTCTTAACCTTATATCCCCCAAGAAAACCTGCTGAAGAAAGAACCTGCATACCCCTTTCACCCATGTGACCAAGTCTCATGTGCCACAGCTGAGTCTGCTGAGACTGGTGAACTGCTGAGGATGCAACAGCAGCAGTGCCAGATACAGTAGATCCTTGTAATATATACAAGGTTCCCCTCTTGATGCCTTTGAGGACTACAACTGAATCTTTGAAGACATTCAGCTGTCCACCTTCACCCTTGAAATTGAACCCCTTGCTGTCCAGTAGACTGAGAGATACCAAATTCTTGGTCATCTGTGGGACATGTCTTACATCTTTCAGTGTACAAAATTTACCATCCTCTCGTCCTTAACTTTACCGAGCCAATTCCCACAACTTTGCAAACCTTGCTGTTGGCCATATAGATTTGACCACCATCCATCTGCTCATAAGTAGAAAATCACTCCATGTTTGGACAAATATGGTAGGATGCTCCAGAATCAAGTATCCACACATCATTGTGATGTGTAGAGTCCCCTGCAACTAGAACCGATCCTCATCGATTGCTCGGTAGCCAAAGCCGCCGTGCCGAATTGCCTTCCGTCGTTTCTTCTTCCTTGGACAATTGGACTTCCAATGTCCCCGCTCCTTACAATAATTACGTACATCGTAGACTTAGGACCTTTGGACCCGACTTCTTTTTCTTCTTCTCGTCCATATCCTTTTCCACTATTGTCGCTAGCCACGAGCCCAAGAAACTCGATTGTCGTCCCGGCAGCCTTGTGTCTAAGCTCCCCGGCATGTAAGGCGGACCTCACATCCTCTAAAGCTACCGTATCCTTCCCAACTATGAAGGATCGCACAAAGTTTTCATATGATGCCGTAATGACACCAACGGGATTAGGGCTGCATCTTCATCTTCAATTTTAACATCAATATTCCTTAAATCAAGTAATATTGTGTTCACCGGTCAAGATGTTCCCTCGGTGGACTCCCTTCATGCATCTTCAAACTAAACAACCTCTCGTTTCAACAACAACTTGTTGGTCGGTGACTTGGTCATATACAAGCTTTCAAGCTTTTTCCACAACTTGGCCGCGGTGTCTTCCTCAAAGCAACCTCGGTGATAACATCATCGATAAGCACAACATGATGGTTGAATGTGCTTTCTCTTCCAGACCGGCATAATCTGGCCGCACCCGTATTTGGTTTGTCGATAACGGATTCCACAAACCCCGCCGTTTCAACAAAGGCACGCATCTTGATTTGCCACGGACCAAAACCGTTCCTTCCCGTAAATTTATCGATTTTCACGTTTACCGCCGACATCTTTTCTTGCTAAAGATCACAACTTTATCACGGATCCTAGCACCTTGTCGAAGGCCTTGGTGAAGATGAAGTAGATCGTACAGATTGTTTTCTCCAAAACCTTTCTCTGATACCACTTGTTATAAAACTGATGGAGATAACTTCAGATGCAAGAAACAGAAACAGAAGCAATCAAACATAAACAATCAAAGGAGATAACAGAAACAAGAAGAACACAGATTTAACGTGGAAAACCTCTCAGTGGGAGAGGTAAAAAACCACGGGCAGAAAAGAGATATTTTATTATGCACTGAATTTACAGATTTCAACACACGCAGATAATGAGACAACAACTGTATTTATAGGCACAAATCCCTAAACCCTAGCCGCAAGGAATCTTTGTCTGATGCACCATAAATACCCATACACGTGTCCTCCTTTTAATGACACTGTATAGCAGTCATATAACGAGATTAATGATTTGGGACCCCGTCGTATTCCAAGTACTCGCAGACTATCACCCCGGCGATAGTCACCCCGTCGACGAAGCTCGTAGACTCCACCCTACTGATGCACATAATTGAATACACTTCTCAGCTGTCCATCACACAGCTGAGTCTTCAGATTGGTTCCACCAGATGTAGAGTTTAAGTCACTTTACTGACATCAAGATCTTATCTCTGATGAAGTGAACATCCACTTCAGTGTGCTTGGTTCTGGCATGGTAGATAGGATTTTGAGCCAAGGAACCAGCACCTAAGCTATCACACCAAGCCACTGTTGTTCCAGGCATTTTAACCTTCATTTCCTTAAGCAGTTGTCCAATCCATGCCATTTCCGCTGACAAGTTAGCTAAAGATCTGTACTCAGATTCTGTACTTGATCTAGAAACCACAGACTGTTTCTTAGAGCACCATGAAATTAGGGAGGACCCAAGATAGACACAATACCCAGTGACTGATTTCCTATCAGAAGGAAAACATGCCCAATCAGCGTCAGAAAATCCTTGCAAGGACAGAGCACCACTTACTGGGAAGAACAGATTGTAATGTAAGGTTTCCTTGACATATCTCAAGAGTTTTTTTAATGCTATCAAGTGATCCACAGTGGGAGTTTGCATGAACTGACTTAGATAGTTCACAGAATAGGAGATATCTGGTCTAGTAGAGGTGAGAAATTGCAGACCTCCAATAGCACTTCTATAGATAAGAGGGTTTTGCATTAACTCACCATGATTAGGACTCAGATGATTACCCACGTACATAGGAGTATTACAACCTTTAATGTTCTCCATGTTCAACCTTTTTAGAAGTTGTCCCGCATAATGCTCCCGTGAAAGCATTAGTCCCTCGTAATTTCGTAAGCTCGCATCCCCAAGAAATGTGATATAGGTCCCAAATCTTTTAGGGCAAATGCTGGTGCAAGCATCTCGTATGAACTTTTGTATTAGACCATCGAGCTCCCCGTCACCAAAATGTCATCAACATAGATTAACACATACATTAAATGTATATCAGTCTTCAAAACAAATAGTGAATTGTCAGCCCTGGACTGAGTAAAACCCCACTGCAGCATCTGAGATCTTATTACACTGAACCAGGCTCTTGGGGCTTGCTTGAGCCCATACAAAGCTTTATTGAGTCTGCAAACATAATGAGGTCTAGCAGCATCTTCAAATCCCTCTGGTTGTGGCATAAAAATTGCTTCACTGATTGGACCATTTAGAAAGGCATTATTAATGTCAACTTGTCTAATGGACCACTTGAACATCACAGCAACTGTAAGAACAATTCTAATTGTAGAAGCTTTAGCAACTGGACTAAAAGTCTCAGTAAAATCTACACCATAAGTTTGCAGATATCCTTTAGCCACAAGCCTTGCCTTGTGTTTTAACACTGATCCATCAGGCTTCAGTTTGAGCTTGAAAACCCATCCGTTTCCAACGAGATTCTCGTTCGATTCGGCAGGTACTAAGTCCCATGTATGATTATGTTGGAGAGCACGAAATTCCTCTATCATATACCGCTTCCACCGAGGATAACTTAGAGCATCGACACTTTAATGTGTTCGGTTAGGTGAGCGGGGATATTGGATTTAGTGATGGAAGAGTGATAGGCTTTGGGCTTATAGATTCCACTTTTGGACCTGGTTTGCATATGATGACCAGTAGGTCTAGGAGGTGTCATTTGTTGTTCCACACTACTTGGTGAGGAAGATGAGGAAGGACTATTAGAATCAGAGTTTAGGTCTAGAGGAGAAGTATGAGGATTTTGGATAGGAGAGTGAGTGAAGGGACTAGGAGATCCATTGGATTTGGATGACACAGGACTAGAACTAGGGCTGTGATAGGACTCCTCATGAACAGCTTCAATGCTATGAACACCTTGACAGGGATCTTTATTAGAGTTTTCAGTAGGAGTATGGTTGTGATCTTTAGGAGGATTGGGATCAGCAGTAGGCATATTCAGAGACAGAGGGTAGGTATTAACAAGATTAGGGTCAACAAGGACAGCCCTATTAGGGCCTTGAGAAAATCCTGTTTTGAAGGGATATTCATGTTCATTGAAGACTACATCTCTACTAAAGTAGATCCTTCCAGATTGATCAAGACACTTATAACCTTTGTGCTGAGTACTCAACCCTAGATTCACACACTTAGTTGAATGATAACTGAATTTATGGCTATTGTAAAGTCTGAGATTAGGATAACTGGCACACCCAAACACCTTATATCTAAAGTAGTCAGGCTTGTTATTTAGGAGAATTTGAGTGGGTGATTTATTATTTAGAACAGATGTGGGAAGATCATTTATGATTTGAACAAACTTGATCAAAAGCGTGCCACCGAATCTAAGTGGCATGGAAGATTGAGCAAGTAGAGTCGTGCCCATCTCCACAATGTGCCTATGTTTCCTTTTCTGCCCTACCATGTTGGCCATGAGCATGAGGACAAGGGTGTCTAAAAGCAATCCCATGTTCTTTAAGGTAGGATTCAAAGACTCTATATTCCCCCCCCCCCCAATCGACCGAATGCATTTGATGGTGGTTTGAAATTGATTTTCAACAAGTTTCTTGAAGGCAATGAAAGTAGACAAGGCATCGATTTGTGTTTCGAGGGAATATCCAGGTGAATCTAGAGTGATCATCAACAAAGTGGATATAGTACGATATCCTAAAGTGGAAGTGACAGTCTTTGGACCCCATAGGTCAGTGTATATCATATCTAGTACATTTAATTAGCATGAAAAGTGGATTTAGGATAAGGTAAATCATGCAATTTCCCAAGCTGGCAAGCCTCACAAAAAGATAAATCATCCACAAGATTGACATTACAAGAGTTCAAAATGGTTTTTAACACAGACTTAGAGGGGTGACCCAGCCTCTTATGCCAAACATCAAGATTTTTGTCTAAAACAGTAGAACAAACAAAAGCATTACAGATAGTTTTATTGGATTATGACTGCTTCTTGGATTGAAGAGAGCTTTGTTGACTGGAGCTTTGGATGACATGAACCTGATATAGGCCATTTCTAAGAACTCCTATTTGCAGCAGAGTCTTGGTTTCCTTGTCCTTACCATAACAACAATGATGGTCAAATTCTATGATAACATGATAATCACTAGTAAGTTGAGAGACACTCACAAGGTTTTTTTGTCATATTAGGAACATGTAAAGAGGTTTTAAGATGTAAGGAGTAATTGTTATGGGTAGGAAGAAAGCAAGAGCCAACATGTTGTATAGAAAGTTGCTCACCGTTTCCCACTGTTAAGTTGTCTGAACCAGTGTAGTCTCCAGTGATGTGCAGATTATTAATATCAGAAGTGATGTGATTAGTTGCCCCACTGTCTAGATACCAAGCTCCATCATGAACACTCTGTGGTGTAGCAACCATAGCCTGTTTGGAAGAATTGTTGGAGTTGGGAGGAACAAAATCTTGCTCAAATCGTGCCGCATGCGGTAACTATGTGCCCACTCTTGCCACACAATTGGCACACGGGTGTCCGTTGTCGTTATTGCACATTCTTGGAGTTCCTTCCCCCACCTCTGCCTCTGTTATTTCGACCACCCCTTCCTCTATAGCTGTTGTTGGAAGGGTTTCCAGGTCTTTGAGTGTAATTAGACCTAGGATTTCTACTGCTGACATAATTTGCAACTGGTCCTCCATGATTGTCACTGCCAATACCACCACTAAACCTAGCTAGAAGCCTCTCATGAACAAGGAGTTGAGACTGAACTTCTTGCCAATTCATAGACCCCACTCTGGCTATTAAGTTCACAATAGCTGCTTCATACTCCTTATCAAGTCCACCAAGTGTAGCCAGGATGAGCTCAGATTTGGATATAGGATATCCAGCAGCAGCTAAGTTGTCAGAATAAGACTTCATCTGTGCCAAATAATCTGCCATAGATTTTGACCCTTTGGTGGCTCTGGTTAAGGCACTCGTGTACTCCAACATTCTAGCTTCTGCCTGACTGTTAAACAGGGTCTCGAGTGTTAGCCAGATTTCTCTAGCAGATGTGCATCCAACAACCTCTTGTAAAGCTTCAGTGGTCATAGAGCTCATCAACCATCCTATCAATAACTGATCAGTAACACTCCACTCTTCAACAGTCTGAGGTCGTTGAAACGGTGAAGGTGACACAGACACAGACACAGAGTTTGAGCCTAGTCTAGGAAGCATTTCTTCACCAAGAACTTGACTCTCCAAACGATGACCCCTAATAATAGGCAGAACAGCTGATTTCCACAGCAAATAATTAGATCGGTCTAATTTTACACTGCAAACCTGATTCAGATTTCCAGTAAATGGCAGATTTGACATGGATGAGCTCCTCAGTGAGTTAAACGGGATAAGATTAGGTGCGGGTGGTAAGGCGAAACACCAAGTGCTAAAGAACGGTGGATTGTTGTCCAAACCAAAGCTCAAACCCGATATAGGGGGAAGACTAGATTCTGGAGCAAATCCTTGCTGCATATAGCTTCTAGGTGCAAAGGTAGTAGTTCCAAACAGGGCTGAAGTTGGAATGCCAGTCGGCGTTGCTCCGGCGAGACATGACAGAAAGCCATGAGTGAATCCAAGACCTGCAGCAGCTGAAGCAAAATCAGCTCTTGTTTGAGTATTCTGTGGCAGGGGCGATGTTACTCCAGTGGTTATGGTGATTGCCGCCACTGTTAAAGCTTCAGACGTTGCGGTGGTCATGGGAGAAGATAAAGACGCCGGCGAACCTTTGGCTCGATACCAAGATACAAACCGAGAAAGAAAAGGATCGTTGTATTATTATCTGCATATTACGGTGAGTATTCATAATACAAGATTAGTAAGCAAATGCGAACGAGTGGATGAGAAAACAATCGTGAATTCAATATCAAAACAAAATATACTCCACCCGAACCCTAGAACCTGATGTACGAAATTCAAGAGCATACCTGATATTGATATAATTGAAGGCAGAAGAAGAGATCTAGTCGAGCAGCATATAATTGAAAGCAGAAGAAGAGATTCAGTCGAGCAGGGTTTAGGTTTCTTTAAGTCTGAGCCTCCGAGGATTTACGATTTAATTTTGTCGACTATATTTTTATTTTGTTTTTCACAAAACGTCGAATTTTGCTTGAAATTGGGTTCTATAACGCGGGTTTATTTAGTGGGAAATGAAATTTACGGGTTGATCAACTTGCACACAAACTCTTCCTTACCAGGAACTTGAAAACCCTATGTATGAGTCGTGTATATCTCTTTGTCTACCTCACCATGTAGAAAAGTTGTCTTCACATCTAATTGCTCAAGTTTTAAGTCCTGTTGTACCACCATTGCAAGTAACACTTTGAATGAAGTATGTCTCGACTACTGGTGAGAATATCTCATCAAAGTCTACCCCTTCTTTCTGACTAAACCCTCTTGCAACCAAACGTACCTTATACTTAACTCCTTCTACCTCAGTTATCCCTTCCTTCTTCTTGAAGATTCATTTGCAAGTAACAACTCTCCTATCTGCTAGATGTTTAACTAGATCCCAAGTCTGATTCTTCAGTAATGACTCCATTTCATCTCCCATGGCAGCAAGCCATTGAGATGCTTCAGAACATGTCACTGCTTCTTTATAAGTAGAAGGTTCACAACAATCCACTTCTTCTGCAACTTGAAGTGCGTATCCAGCCAAATCATCAAAACCATACCTTGGGAGGTACCCCATCATTGGATTTTCTAGATCTACTGACAGTTATACTTTGCTGACCAATGTTCTCGGTTTGACGCTCAACTGACATTTGCTCAGCTAACTGGCTTGGACTCAGTTCTAGTTCAGCAACAAGATCAGATGAAAACTGACTTGGATCAGTTGATTGTTGCATTTCAACTGACTCCACCTGAAGCTCCACCTTACTATCAATTTTCTCAGTTGCAGTATTGGTTTTAGTTACAGTAGTCCCTCTCACAAATGAACTGAACATAAAATTTTCATCAAAACTACAACTCTACTGAGAATAACTATGTTTTCTGCTGACAACCAAATTCTATAACCCTTCACTCCATCACCATACCCCACAAAAACTCCTTTCTTGGCTCTTGGTTCCAGATTCCCTTCACTCACATGATAGTAAAATGTGCTTCCAAAAACCCTTAGAACTGAATAGTCAGCAGGCTTGCCTGACCACATCTCAACTAGTGTTTTGAGACTGATCCCTGTGTGAGGACTCCTGTTGATTAAGTAGCAAGTTGTGCTTACAGCCTCTGCCCAAAATGTCCTTGACAAACTAGCATTAGAGAGCATAGATCTTGCTCTCTCCAAAAGAGTTTGATTCAGCCTCTCAGCTACTCCATTTTGCTGAGGAGTATTCCTAACTTTATTATGTCTAGCAATACCCTAATTTCTGCAAAACTCATCAAACTCAGTCCAAATTCTGCAGAAAGACTATTATCTGTACAAAGCCTCTTGATCTTCTTCCCCAACTGATTTTCAATTAGAGCCTTCCATTGCCTGAAATTATTGAATGCCTCACTTTTGTGTTTCATCATCACCACCCAAGTCATCCTTTAATAGTCATCAATAAATGACACAAAATATCTGTGATCACCCAATGACTCCACATTTGATGGCCCCTAACAATCAGAATGAATGTAATCAAGTGATGACTTTGTGTTGTGTACCCCTTTTGAGAACTTGCCCCTATGAAGCTTCTCAAACACACAATGCTCAAAAAAGTCTAGATGCTTGACCTTACATCCCCCAAGAAGATCTTTCTAAGAAAGAACCTGCATCCCCTTTCCACCCATGTGACCCAGTCTCATGTGCCACGCTTTGTAAGTTCGCGGGATCGATGAATCTCGGCAGATGCCATATCGCAGAATCAAAGAAACCGACCCTTGTAATATATACATAGTCCATTTCTTGACTCCCTTGAGAACCAAAACTGAGTTTTTATAGACACTCAGCACTCCACATTCACCCTTAAAACTGAATCCCTTGTTGTCCAAAGAACTGAAAGATAACAAGTTCTTGGTCATCTGTGGAACATGTCTAACTTCACACAGTTTATAGAATCTTCCATCCTCTGTCCTCAACTGTACCGAGTCAATCCAACCTACCTTGCAGACCTTGTTGTTTACCATAGATATATGACCACCATCTATCTACAGATAACTTAATTAAGAACCACTCTATGTGAGGGCAAATATGAAAGGATGCCCCAGAGTCCAGAATCCACACATCATTTTGATGTGTTGATTCTTCTGCCACTAGGACCATATCCTCATCTGAGTCATGCTCAGCTGCCACAGCAGCTGTGCCAAAACTATTCTCCTGTTTTTTCTTCCTCTTTGGATAATTGGACTTCCAATTTCCCTGCTTCTTACAATAATTGCAAACATCTGTGGATTTAGGGCCTTTGGACCTTGTCTTCTTAGAAATTTTCTTCCTAGACTAGCCATGCTCTTTTCCACTAGTGCTACTGACTACTAGTCCAGCAGCCTGATTGTCTGCCCTAGCAGCCTTATATCTCAGCTCCCTGGCATGTAAAGTTGACCTCACATCCTTCAAAGCAATTATATCCTTCACAACTATGAAGGATTGTACAAAGTTCTCATAGGAAGCTGGTAGTGAAACCAGCAAAATCAAAGCAACATCCTCATCCTCAATCTTAACATCAATGTTCCTGAGGTCAAGTAATATCGTGTTCAGCTGATCAAAGTGATCTCTCAACTGAGTCCCCTCATGCATCTCAGGCTGAATAGCCTTTGCTTCAGTAGCAACTTGTTGGTCATTGACTTAGTCATATACAGGCTTTCAAGCTTAGACCATAACTTGGCAGCGGTGTCTTCCTCAGCAACTTTTGTGATAACATCATCAGACAAGCACAACATGATGGTTTTCTCCTCCAGACTGACATAATTTGCTGAGCTGGCATCCCCTTTTTTAGATAAAGAGTCTACAATCCTTGTGCTTTAACAAGGCCCGCATCTTGATTTGCCACAAACTGAAACTGTTCCTCCCTGTAAATTTTTCAATCTTTACGTTCATTGCTGATATCCTTCTAATTAAAGAACAGACCTTTGATCACAAAATCCTAGCAATGGTCACCGGTCACCGGTCTTGATGAAGAACAGCTCAGTTCAACCTGCAACTTCTCTGGATCTACTAACTGGCTCTGATACCAGTTTGTTAAAACACAGACGAGAAACTTGTAGTTTAAGAAATATTAAGATAGAAGCGATGCAAACATAAAGAATGACGAAATTGATAAAACACAGAAACAAAGAGAACACAATGATTTAATGTGGTTTCCGGTGTTGTGCCGACTACTCCACAGACAGAAAAGGAGATATTTTACTATACACAAAGTTACAAGGATTTTCACACACTTGTGAATAGACACACATTGCATTGATTACAACATTGGTATTTACAGGCACAAATCTCAAACCCTAACCCTAACCGCCATATGATCTTTGTCGGAAATGCCATACATACCTCAGATGTGGACCCCAGCTCCTGCTGTTATCCACCAGATGAAAACTCAGCTCAAAACTGAATTACCCAAACTTGTAATCAACTGCTCAGATGTGGAACTCAGATGTACTCAACAATAACTCAGCTGACAAAACTGAAAGCCGACTTTAGAGAAAACTCAGTTTGCACTTCACCAAAACTGTCTCTCACAAAACTAAATTCCCTTATTGAACTGACCATCATTATCAGTCTCAGTTTCACAGATTAGTTCCATCAGTTTATTCATCAGTTTAAAAATCAAATCACAAAAACTGACATTCCTCGTTTTAGAGAGTTTTAGCAACGACATGCGGTCGCTATGAAAACTAGGGGTGAACAAAAATTCTAAAAACCAAACCAACCGGCTGAACCAAATTGAACCAAATCGGAAATGTATAAAACCATGGTTTATAAACCGGACCAAACCGTTGAATACAATTTGGTTATATATAAATATATATATATATATATATATATATATATATATATATATATATATATATATATATATATATATATATATATATATATATATATATATATATATATATGTGAGGTTGGTTTAAGATGATGTTACGCGGTGTTCAGAACCAGTCTAGAAGTGAATGAATTCTAAAAAACGATTCACAGAGGATTGCAATTCCCACAAATCTTCCCTAATTTCAAGTATGCTTACATTCTAATAGAAAGAAGCATTTATGCTTTAATTATATATACATGGGGGATAATTTTCCTCTTTATGGTTGTATTATACCATAATTGGAATCTGACCTTCATAGGTTTTTACTTGGGCAATGTTACCATGTAACTCGCCCCGGGCACAAGGATGCGAGAACCAATCCACCGTTTTTTTTTAATCTGCCTCCAACAAGAGCAAGATATGCGCTGCCCATATCCTGAGCCTGGTGTAAGCTAAGCAAGCCTGGTTCTCCGGGCACTACGGTAGAACGTGGATCGATCATGACGAGAATGGACTTCTCCGTAATCTAATGTAATAGAAGAGGCATAGTCCAGTTCCCCGGGCTTTCTACGGTTGGTTGCACCCCAACCAGATATGAAGGATCAGATAGCCCTTCGGGTAATCAACCAAACCCGGCACACCCAATTCCATTCCGATCAACAACTTGGAGGTAATGGATTTCAGGAACATCGAAATGAGCCTTTTCACTTTAGAAGGCTGCCTATTTGGATATGTACTGATAGTACGTCTGCGAACCCCGGCTATTCTAAGAAGCACTTATAATCTAAAGAACAATACCACTTTAGGTATTTAAGATATTGCTCCATCCATCCACGATACAAAGAGTATTCGCAGAAGTCCCTCATTCCTTCATAAGGGAAGGCCCTAAGTGGAGGCTCTACAAGGTCATATATATATATATATATATATATATATATATATATATATATATATATATATATACACACACACACACACACACACACACACACACACACACACTCACACTCACACACACACACTCACACTCACACACACGCAGACGCACACACACACACACCTACATCTAATACTTTAAAACATCTATACGCTTTTTACTATCTATCTCAATCTATTTGAAGTTTTTACGTGTAATATAGTGCTACTACATAGTTAATTTCATATCCTACATATTTAAATTTTGTTGATAATTTCACAGAATTGTCTTCAATCCTTTGAAAGAATCTTGAGTATATTTCGGTTCACAACTCACCACTGCTAACTCGTTATTCTCTTTATACTTGCTCAACACCAATATTTGAAATATGTGGATGCTCATTTGAATGACTTACTTCTCTCAATGATATTGATGAACTTCATAATGGATATTTGTCGATGCTGATTTGTATGATTTACTTCTCTTAATGATATTGATGAACTGCATAATGTATATACTTTTTTTAATTATCTGGATAAATGCATTTATAAACCTTAGTTTTATATACGATTGTCTTTGATTTGCTTATAATTAGGTTATGTTGGACAATAACATTGTACAAAAATTAGGTTATGTTGGACAATAACATTGTACAAATAATCAATATCAGTGTTTTGTTGATCATAAAATCATGAATATTTTCGTACTAAATAAAGCTCAAATTTGTATCACATGTTTATTCATTTGATATATATATGTGTGTGTGTGTGTGTGTTATCTATCTTCCATTTGTCTCTCCTTACTTATGAAACAAATCCATTCCTCTTTCTTCCCTAATCTTACTCAAAATACTATTTTGTGTTATGCATTTTGAGATTTATGTACGTCATTTAATAATATAGTTGTTTGTTCATTAACAGTAGTTTTTTTAAGTTGATGATTCATTGATGATCGAATTGAAACGAGTAAGATAAGAACCATGTGAAAACCGTAATAAACCAGAAACAAGCCGAACCAAACCGGACCAAATAATATGGTTTACGTCTTCAAATCGTTCTAGTTTGGTTTCAAAAATTTGAAACCGTATAAAATGATTCGGTTGTAAAAATGATAAAAACCGGCCGGACCATGTTCACCCTAATGAAAACTATGTTTATCTAAAGACTTGGCCATTTGATAATGTCAGCCGATTATACAAGGCTTTATTGATGTCCTGTTTGAATCAATTTCCCAAAATCCTTAAATACAAATTAATTTCATTTTTTCATACTTTACCAAAGAAAGAGTAAAATTCCAAGCACAAAAGGGTCCTGTGAACACTGGCTTGTATCGTGTGTATGTATATATATATATATATATATATATATATATATATATATATATATATATATATATGTATATATATATATATATATACCCATAAGTTATTTCGCTCATGTCGAGTAAAACTCTCCCGCCGGCCTGCTGCAAGGTTTAATACCATATGTGAGGCGATAGTATATATGAAATTTGTCTTTTTGGTTGGCCAACTTGCTAGCTAGTTATATATGTAATTAATGAGAAAAATTATGGTGGAAAGGGTTATTTATTAATATAGTATCTCTAAATTAAGTAAGGGCAAAAGGGTAATTTGATTATACTTATAATTTATTTTCCTTAGAATAATTACGGGATATTGATACACTTAATATCCATAACCCCCGCTCTATTACTCCGCTGACGAGCTTAAGCTCATCCCAGGTGGTTAGTCATCTGGGTTTACCCAGGCCTCCAGTGGGAGGTTCCGGATTCGATCCCCCCCCCCCCCCCCCCCCCCCAACATTTCGTCTCTGATAAAAAATAAAAAATAAAATAAAAAATATTACTCCGCCGACCCGGAATCCCTCCCCAATAGTTGCTAGTTATCCAAAACAAGGGGGTAAGGGAGTGGGAGGGGGGTGAGTTCGAACTTCTGTGAGAAAATAGAGAAAGAAGAAGGCAAAGGAAATCTTCAACTATCCGATTAATCCGTCCATTCGTTTTTCAGATAATTCACGTCAAATCACTTAGGAAGAAGAGGACCGATTTGACATAAGTTTCGTCATGATTCATAAGGTAATCAGTTTTTACCCTTTTAGATTCTAAGAGTACGTTTATCTTATGAATTCGTAGCAATTAGGTCTTGTAGACTTTGTGGTAATCTTAGTTTTGTAATCTTATTGTAGGAATTAAGGATTGGATCGTAATTGTTTGGAATGGAATTTCAAGAGATTTTGTTTATTTCAAAGCTTTCTATAAAACCTAAGTTAAAAGGGTGTTCAACTGTAATCAATTCATGTTAATTTGTGCTTTAGATTCCATATTATATGTTGTTTAACTGCAGGTTGAATTGTGTACAGGTTGGTACAATTTGGTGGTGTTTTGTTGTTTAAGAGTATAAGGATTCGATCAAAAAAAACTGCAAGAAATTTGCAGAAAATGCAAAGTCCAGGCTAGCGCCTGAGGGCATCTTTTGATCAGGGCAGTTCCAGTATCGTCAGGTGTGTATGGGGCATGCGCTTGAAAGAGGATTAAAAAACATAAGGTCCCAGTACTCGCAAGTGAACGCCTGAGAGGCTAAGCATGCGCCTGACCCTTTCCGGGCCTATGCGTGACAGTACATAGTTCAGCAACGTACCCCATGTATCCCAAGGCAGCGCCTGAGATGGTGAAGCATGCACCTAGGGCCGTTTTGTGTTATTTGATGATTTTCATGGTTAGTGAGTATTGGATGTGCCTTACTTCTTATGTGACATAGTCATAGGTCTTGTTTCTAGTGAATTCAGTACAACACTGTGTCGACCCTCTGTGGGAGAAACACAAGATCACCAAAAGATGAATACTTGACTATGTGAAGTGTTGGACTTAAAGCAAACACTTTTTGTGCAATGTATTAAGTTGATTACTGTAGAATGGTTTAAGTTAATGGTCGTCCATAGGAAACTTTTATTTGAATGCACATAGGTGGTTAGATTAAATCGTAAAGAATGTACTTAAGAGTCTAAATGATAAAACACCTAGACTCTTGGTTAGGCCCTGAGCTTTTTCGCAATCGGGAGGGTTTACTTTACTTGGCTCGAGTAGATACATGCCATATGAGGGGTTGACCAGATATCGTGATGCATTTCACCATGCACAATGCCCTTGAGTCTTGGTGTAACTCATCTCTTCGGTGCTTAAGTTTTACTAGTTAGATTAGTAAAAGGGAGTAAATTTCTTACATAATTGGTAGTAACTGTACTTTATATGTTGTTATTGTTGATGAGATTTGGTGCTTCTACTCTTTACCAAGTACATTTTTAATTAACCTTTTATTATTGTACGTTGTTCCAATCCCCGAGAATGTGATGCTGGTACCGA
Organism: Gentiana straminea; assembly: GCA_036785695.1. Taxonomy (NCBI): domain Eukaryota; kingdom Viridiplantae; phylum Streptophyta; class Magnoliopsida; order Gentianales; family Gentianaceae; genus Gentiana; species Gentiana straminea. The sequence continues at coordinate 12,116,563 of JAVUPR010000265.1, forward strand.
GCATGAGATCGATTATGGCGAGTGAGGTCGTGATGGTCTTGGATAACATGGAGCTTTATTGTGTTCTCCTTTTTCATAACTTTGAGAGTTGATGAGCTTGAGACATTAATACTTTATCTTTCAGTTTGTCTTTTGAATGGTTGAAATGCATGTTGAATGTTGTAATGGTAACAACATTTACTCTTCATCGTTTTGCATAGACATTTAAATTTCCCGAGCCTATCGTTTGTTCCCGCTTCAAACTCTGATTTTGATTACGTAACGTTTACTTATATAATTTGATTAAATTTTAATTATATGTGTTGCAATAGATTGCAATCGAAGATGCAGAATAACGGATCAATTAATTGTAAACAATTACACAAGAACAAACACAAAAAGAACACACAGAATTAACGTAGTTTCCGACGTTGTGTCGACTACTCCACGAACAAAAAAAGAGATATTTTATTATGCAAATAATTACAAAAAGATTCACACTCTCCTAGGTTATAATGATTGCGTGTATTTATAGAATTATAAACCTAACCATAGCCGCCATAACGACTTATGTTAGAAATCCCAGCAATGCCTCAGACGTGACTCAGCCCAGCTGAGTCACCAGATGTGACATTCTCAAATGTAGAACCAGCACAGACATGTTCAACAGATTCAATAGACTTCACTCTGCTAACAGATAGACTTAGCAAACACTTCACACAGCTAACTTCCCAGACTTAAACTATCCACCCAGTTGACCATCACTAAGTTGGTGCCCGATCAACTGACCATCACTCGCCGATCCGAGATTTTGGTTCTGTGATACCCCGTATTTCTTTAAAGGTTATAAAGTATTTTTACATTTTTGCATGTCCAGATAGTCTTAATGGATCACGTTTTAATTAAATAAATAGAGTCAAGATGATTGTTAAAGGGTATTTGCGGTATTTAAAAGTGTAACTTTTAATAAGGGCAAACGGGAATTATTAACCTCTATTTAAACCACCTTTCACCCAAAACCCTCCCATTTCATTTTCCCCAAAGTTCAGCCGATGGAATGGAGGAAAGAGATGAGAGAAATAAAGAAAAAGAAGAGAGATTCCGCCTTTCCGGTCAATTCGGCTGTCGGAATCACGAACCGTCTTCAGCAAAATGCTACCATTGTTGAGAGCTTCGTTTTGATACAAGTTTTTCTATGATCGGGTAAGAGTTTCGGAAACCCATTTTCTAGATATATAAGTGTTCTTAGGTGTATTTCTTAGCTTTTGATGCTTTAAAGGTTGTAGTAATCTTAGAAATCCATTTTGGTGTTAGTTTCGAACTGGTTGCTTAGATTCTTGGAGCCGTGCTTGTGGATCTAGATGTTCTTGATGATGAAGGTGGTGTTTTTGGTGTTTCTTGAAGATTCAAGTTGGATATCATCTTTTCTTCAAAATATTTAAGGTAAAGGGGTGTTCAATCGAGTCTTTAGTTGTTAGTTGCTTTTAATTTTGCCTTATGTCTTGTAGAAACTGTTAGAAAGTGTTGTTTAAGTGTTAGAATCAAAATGGATTAGTTTGGAGTTTTTTGAAACACAAATCCGTAGATCTTGAGTGTTTTAGCTTGCGTCGGAAGCCTTTAGCTTGCGCCAAAACCACTTCAGAAGCATGCTGAATTGTGTTTGAACCTTTTAGCGCGGGCCAAAGCTTTTAGAGCACGCCAAAGTTGAACAGTGTTGGACATGATGCTTTCTGAGACTTTTAGCGCGTGCCAAAATGCCGTGTTATCTTTCAGCGCACGCCAAACATGTTCAGCGCGCGCCAAAAGTACTAGTTTAGTTAAAATATAATCATGGTTTTAAGCCCGTTTCGAAGCATGCCTTAGTTAATAGCCTTTTGTGGTATGTTGTAAAGTTAGGTGTGCATGTTCTTGTGGCTTTGGCCCCGCACCGTTTCTCATAGGAACATTGGAACACTCTACACATAGCCTTATGAGATGTTGACTTGAGTTCAATATCGTACTTGTAACATGACGAAGTTAAGGGTTCCGTTTCTGGTGTATTCAGCTAGCACTTGTGGAGACCCTCTGTAGGGAGATACTCGGGATCACTGGAAGCCTTATTTCTAAGCCTCGTGGGTATTGGATTAGATTCCAATATTTCTGTGCAATGTGTTAAGTAGTGTAATGTAGAGTTGGTCTAAGGTCTAGTGGTCCTAAGAAGCCTTTTTATGTGCAATGAACTTAAGTGATTAGATTAAACAACGAAAATACGTACCTGGCTATCTAAATTCTAAAACATGTTAGTCCTTGGTGAGGCACCTTTATACATCGCTTCAGAGTAATATTACGCATCCACATGATCAGATATCAACCGGACTCACGTAATATTCCACATGGTTAGCAACCATGTCCATTAGAGGTGTTGAGGAAATGTCTCGGTGCATTCTCACCCGGCAAAGCGTCCTTGGACTAGTGTGTAACAAATGTCTTATGGGGTTGAGTCAACTAGTGAGGAAGAGTGTAGTGAGCGAGTGAAACATTTATGTAAAAATGATTGTTTGACTTGCCCTGTGATATTACTAGTATTTTTATTAATGTTAATCCTGAGTTATAGTAGGTGTAGATTTGTTACTTCTGCCCTTTACTATGTACGTTTGTACTTAACCTTTAGCATGTTGTTTTCCCCACCCTGAGAATGTGGTTTTTTTGTAGGTTGAGTTTGAGACCGCTTAAGAGTGGTTTCCGGAGTTTCAACTGTTGAAGTCTATCTTCCTTAGTGTATTGTTTCTTGGGATTTTATTTTAGTTGCAGCCCCGTATAACTTGTCGATCATTGTAGTGATCTTCTAAAATTTATCCCGAGACTTTGTTTTCATTTTTGCTTGTTCTCTGTTATTGATGATGCCAGGCTTACGTATATAATTGATTTATTTTAATTATATATGTTCCGGGCATCCTTTTCCGGTTAAGGACTCGATATCCAAATCAGGGTCGTCACAGTTAGTATAAGAGTGTGAAGTAACACCGCTGCATAAGTTTATATGTCTTAAGATGTGATCTTATCAACTTTAGACCCTTAAGTTGTAGATTTTGAGGTTAGATTTTTCAAGTGTTAACCTCCTAAGTAAGATCTTCTAAGTGTTAGAACTCGTAAGGTTAGAATCCCTCAGCTTAGGTAGTGTGACTTTCGGGTAAGTGTGAGTCTTTTTGAGTGAACCTTTTAAGGTAGAAATTTTAGGCCAACGTCTTAAGGAGGTAAACCGTCGGGTTGCGTTTCATTAAATACCTTAATGGAACCTCTCGGTTTTCTTTAAATCTCATGAATCCTTCTTTTCTTTGATGTTTTCTTTGTTTGAATCATCGTTTTTCTAGTATTTCGGCTTACTTCTAATTATTCAAACTTTTCATAATGGTAATGTTGTTGTCTTATCATTTGCACATGAACCCTGCAAACTTTTTCATTCATGGTGCAACCCCTTGATTTAAAATATTCATTGTTAGATGCTCCATTGCCTCTAGCATGCAGTTTCCTCGTCTTTTTGTAACGTTGATCTAAACATCACAATCGCATGGTTCGAATTGCCTGATTTGTTCTCGGTGTACAACCGATTTCCCATATCCTTTAAAATTTGAAAGTTTTACTACTCAAGAGAGGTTTCCTTTTAGTTCTTCTTTTTCATTTACTTAACTTTTCAAGAGGATTACACTATTGAAAATCAAAACAATGTTTTATTTTATACTTAAAAAATACATAGTGTTGATCATCTTTTCCTAATACGCTTTTTAATAATTCATACATGTTCATATTATTTGATCTTTGGACATGTCATGACCAACACTATGATCTTCACTCTCACTTTTGACCCAAGTACAATACATTCTAACCTTGATCACAATTTATAGCCTAAGTTAGTGTTTACTGGCTTGGAAAAATAATTTGATAAACGTTTCTTTTGCAAGAAGATAGTTGTTCTTGACCAGTCCCTTCATGTTCAAGACATTCCGATTTTTGGTTATAATTTGACAAACTCCGAAATCTATAATTCTCATCCTTCTTCATTCTCAAAATTATTTTCATTTGAGGTATACATGTCATTAATTTTCAATCATACTGCACGAAGTAATTCCAACTCCTCATTTGCATGACCTGAGATGGTGTTTTCCCACCTTAAGGTTGTAGGGCTATGGTTTAGGTCCTTGTTGTGTTCAGAGGAATGGTTTTGAGAATTTGTTCGTCTAAGTTAAGTTCTTCCTAGTCTTAGAAGTCTTGTAGGATGTTTGTGTGGGTTGTTGTTTTAACGTTTTCCGATCGTGAGTAAACAAGCAGTTACCTTCCATCGCACCAGATATGTTCTTGCTTCCTTTTGATCTTCACCAACCAAGTTTCATTTTGTTTAATTGCATTGCACCCCAGTTAAACCTTACCGCCTTTTTGCCTTGTTGTGAATAAAAGTATTTTACCTTATCCTTTATTTTATAAAGTGGTTCTCAATGTTTTATCATTTTGAATATAAGAAACGAGTTTCCTTATAAATTGTTGTGTTAAATTTTCAACTTTTTCTTACATTAAGTCTGACAAGACTTCTTGGTTATTTGTGTTTATCCTTCACTACCTTCTTTAAAAGATGTTTTGATGTGGTAAATCTTTTTGTTCTCAACAATGCATTCTTTTACGTGTATGTCTCTGTGTTTAGTCAAATCTCTAATCTTTTTATAATGATCTCTCTTGGGCTTACCCACAACCTGTCTAGTATGAAATTTTAGATTCACATTTCAAGACAAGATAGTTGTTTACCAAGTTTCTTTCAAAATAGTTTCAGTTAATCTCAACTTCTATCAAATTGGCACTCTCAAGTTCTTGACAATTTGTAACCATATGAAGATTTTCAGTAACTTCTTTTGCATCACTTCAAGACTAATTGTAATCTTGATTTTAATCCAAAGAGCATTTTAATAGTAAAATACTCTTATCCTTTCATTTTGTTTCCCTCAAGTTGTTCTACATTATTGGATGCTCAACCTTGCTTTTCCAACCATTTTTTTACACAATCTTTTCCAGGATTCTTGTGGATTAAAACTCTTTTGACAATCTAATCAATAACCAAAGCTTCAAACTAATCGTTTTAAGTCCAAACGTTCTTTTCTCTGCTTTGGATGTTCCTAAGTTCGGTGTTTGACCTTCTATTTTGGTTTTAATCCCTTGACACTCTTGTGAATGTTCATCACCTTTTCGTTCGAACCGACAAGAGTTCTTCTCTAACCACTTTGTTTTACAAGATGCCTATTCTTCTAAGGAATCTCATCATCAAGGTGTATTCAAAATTTGGATACTCATCTTTAGCATTATGATTCAATACCCCATCTTTTAATTTTGAATCAACCTTGAAACTCTTCTCTTCCTAGGAGCAATTTGCCCAAGTTCCCGTTGATGTGCCAATCATTCACCTAATCTTTTCAGAGCAAGGAAGCTTTGCCCAATTTGGAAATTTTTTTTGTCGTTCAATGATGTCAGGGACCTTACCTAAGTTTATCTTCTCCAGGTTTCAACTCAGACACATCATTTGCTGTAAGAGTTTTATACTCTCTTTTTAGCTTGCCTAGTTCTGTTACTTCACCGGTGCGCAACATTTCATCTTTCAATTCTTATGGCCAAACGACCCATGTTGTTAGTCTTTTCATAATTGGTTATCTTAAACCCGATTCATCAAAAGTTTATTTCGAAATTTGCCCTTGTTCAGAATCAAGTGTCATGTCTTTCGTTTGATATGAAACCCTTCAAACTCGGTAAATATGTTATCTTTTGAGGTTCCTACTTCAAATAGTGTGTGGATGTTGTTCCTTCCTTTAAAACCGGTAAAAGATTCTTCATAAAGTACCTCACCATGTCTTTTGTGTTTTTGAAGTAATTTCTTTTAAAGCTCTATGTTATAGTTGTAGGAATCAATGGTTGTTTTTAGATCCTTGAGTATTTTCACATCTACGCTTAATTTCAAGTTTAATTCAAGAATACCTTTTAAAAGTTTATGTTTTAGATTTGATACAAAAGTGCTTTGTTTTTCCCTTGGAGTTCGGACTCGCTACCTGAAGTTGCCCTTAGTTTCAGAGGAGACCTTTTAAGTCAATTTGTAAGCATTGTTTCCCCTGGTTAGACGAGTAACAGTGGTAGGAAGTAATTGGCTTTTGGATTAGATCCTAGAAGACTTGCTTAAGTTTTAGCCTTAGACTAAAGGTTTGGACCGGATGTGGTTTTGATGATATAACGACTTTTGGCGAGGTTGTCAAGTCTGTTGTGGTCAAGTGTTGTTGAATCATGGAATATCTCTTGAACTATAAGGTGAATTTTGTAAGATTAGGATGGTATGGTCTTAGGTATGGAAATTTCTTTTTGGTGGACTAGGTTAAGGAAAACCTTAGTAGGCTCGAAAGCCGATCCTTCTTGTGTTTTTTTCTCTTTGGAGTTGTTCTTTTAAATGAGGTTGGAATAAGATGTGTGGTGTAAATGGACTAAACCGTAAGTGTTTTGTAAGGGATAGTGCAAGCTAATTTGAACTTTCATGTTGGCTTATGGAGATATCTTGAGGTAAGAAAGGGTGTTTGATAAAGGAAAGTTTAATCTGGATCTTAGAATATTTTGAAGATACGAAGGGTGCATCGCTAAGCTTGAAATGTTTTCTGGTTCGGTTGAGTAGTACTAAGTTTTATTATAAGCGGGACCTTAGAGATAAATTGTAGAGAGATTTGTAGTGGATAGCCTAAGATTGGAAATGCTTGTTGGTTTGAAGCGTTAGTTTTGGCAGGCATGTTCTGGTGAGTTTCGAGGACAAAACTCATATATAAGAGGGAAGAATGTGATACCCCGTATCTTATTAAAGGGTATAAAAGTATTTTTATAATTTTGTTGTCCTGATAATCATAATGGGTCATGTTTTAACTAAATGAATAGAGTCAAGATGATTGTTAAAAGGTATTTGCAGTATTTAAAAGTGTAACTTTTAGTAAGGGCAAAACGGGAATTTTATTAACCTCTATTTATACCACCTTTCACCCAAAACCGTCCCATTTCATTTTCCCTAAAGTTCATCCGAAGGAATGGAGGAAAGAGAGGAGAGAAAGAAAGAAAAAGAAAAGAGAGAAAAAGAAGAGAAATTCTGCCTTTCCGGTCAATCCAACCGTCGGAATCACAAACCGTCTTCACCAAAATGCTTCCCTTGTTTAGGGCTTCATTTTGATACAAGTTTTTCTACAATCGGGTAAGAGTTTTGAAAATCCATTTTCTAGATTTATAAGTGTTCTTGGGTGTTTTTCTTAGCTTTTGATGCTTTAAAGGTTGTAGTTATCATAGAAATCCGTTTTGGTGTTAGTTTCAAAGTGGTTGCTTAGATTCTTGGAGCCTTTCTTGTGGAACTAGATGTTCTTGGAGTATTCTTGATGATGAAGGTGGTGTTCTTGGTGTTTCTTGTAGATTCAAGTTGGATATCATCTTTTCTTCGAAAGATTTGAGGTAAAGGGGTGTTCAACCGAATCCTTTAGTTGTTAGTAGCTTTTAATCCTACCTATGTCTTGTAGACATTGTCAGAAAGTGTTGTTTTAAGTGTTAGAATAAAAATGGATTAGTTTGGAGTTGTTTGAAACACAAATCCGCAAATCTGAAGTGTTTTGGCGCACGCCAAAAGCCTTTAGCACGCCAAAACCACTCCAGAAGCAAGTTGAATTGTGTTTGAACCTTTTAGCGCGCGCCAAAGCTTTTAGAGCACGCCAAAGTTGAACAGTGTTGGATAGGATGCTTTCTGAGACTTTTAGCGCGCGCCAAACCTGTTCAGCGCGCGCCAAAAGAGCCAATTTAGTTAAAATCATGTTTTTAAGCCCGTTTTGAAGCATGCCTTAGGTTAGAGCCTTTTGTGGTATTTTGTAAAGTTAGGTGTGAGTCTTCTAGTGGCTTTTGCTCCACACCGTGTCTCACGGGAGGATTGGAACACTCTACACTTAGCCTTATGAGATGTTGACTTGAGTTCAATATTGTACTTGTAACATGCCAAAGTTAAGGTTTCGTTTTCTGGTGTATTCGGCTCAACACCTTGTGGAGACCCTCTGCGGTGAGATACTCGGGATCACCGGAAGCCTTATTTCTTAGTCTCGTGGGTATTGGATTAGATTCCAATTATTCTGTGCAATGTGTTAAGTAGTGTAATGTAGAGTTGATCTAAGGTCTAGTGGTCCCTAAGAAGCCTTTAATTTATGTGCAATGAACTTAAGTGGTTAGATTAAACGCATAAATACGTACTTGACTGTCTAAAAGCTAAAACATGTTAGTCCTTGGTAAGACACGTTTATACATCACTTCACGGTACTATTACGCTTCCACATGATCATATATCAACCGTACACATGTAATATTCCACATGGTTAGCAACCATGTCCATCAGAGGTGTTGAGGAAATGTCTCGGTGCATTCTCACCCGGTAAAGCGTCCTTGGACTAGTGTGTAACAAATGTCTTATGTGGTTGAGTCAACTAGTGAGAGCACTAGTAGAGCATAGTGAGCGAGTGAAACATATATGTAAACATGATTGTTTGACTTGCCCTGTGATATTACTAGTATTGTTATTAATGTTAATCCTGCGTTATAGTAGGTGTAAATTCGTTACTTGTACATTTATTATGTACGTTTGTACTTACCCTTTAGCATGTTGTTTTCCCCAGGCCACCCCGTGAAGGTGTTTTTTTGTAAGTTGAGATCGAGATCGCTTAGAGTGGTTTCCAGAGTTTCAGCTGTTGAAGTCTATCTTCCTTGTGTATTATTTCTTGGGATTTTGTTTAATTTGCAGCCCCGTGTTACTTGTCGATCGTTGTAGTGATTTTTTAAAGTTTATTTCGAGTCTTTGTTTTCGTTTCCGCTTGTTCTTTGTTATTGATGATGTCAAGCTTACGTATATAATTGATTTATTTTAATTATATACGTGATGGGCATCCTTTTCCGGTTAAGGACTCGGTATCTGGATCAGAGTCGCCACAGGTTCTACTAGATTCAGACGCAGAGATCAAATCACCTTGTCAACGTAACAATATGTGTGCCGGACGTTTTCTTTTTTCTGAGCACCACTTTATGAATTGCAAAATCCGGACATCTCCCCATGACGAGGATTCATTAGTTATGATTTAGAATTCATTGATCATGATATTGACCCATATATCATAATCAAGAGAGTTTTGACTGAATTGTGACATTAGCATCATTACTTGATCATCGTAAAAATGTTGAATAACCAATTAAAACCACATAAAATACAACCACAATTACGCGTTGGTTTGTACTGCCGCTTGACCTCATGCTAAACAGGCAGCATGTTTCCTATGAACAAGTCAAATATATATATATATATATATATATATATATATATATATATATATAGAAATGAGTTCATATACATACCTATTGGCTTGACCGATCATGCTAAACAGGCACCCGCTCCTCATTTGTTGCACCGAAACAATTCCTATGAACAAGTCAAGTGTGTGAACCCAACCCTATATATATATATATATATATATATATATATATATATATATATATATATATATATATATATATATATATATATATATGTTATAACCTGACGTTAAACTAATTAATGCTTGTACAATCCTGGCAAATTAATTTTCTCCTTATTGTAGCGATCAAAAGGATCACGAGGTCGATGGCTAATTATTCTTGTGTATTTCTGTTTCTTGTGCTCATTGTGCTGAGCAGCACTACTGTGACTGCTCAAGTGAAGAAACCATGGATATTGCGTCGATCCGACCACGGTGAGTATAAGGCATGCAGCAGAATATAATACCTCCGTCCCATATTTTGGAATAATCTTATTATATTTGAACATTATTGCTATTATTATTTTTAGTAGTTTCTCGCCATATACATTCATGTTACTTTTCTGATTAGTGTGATACGTTTCCTTATCATTTTCCTTTTTTTCCCCTTAGTTTTAGCACTGGCCTTTATTTTTGTTTCTTGAACGGTTATTCACGGCATGTGTTTAACATGTAAATTACTTACCTGTTAGGAACGGATCTTAGTAGGGCATGTGTTCGTACTTAACTTTCTGATTTTTTATTTACTTTTTAATTGGATTGATGTAGTTTTATTGCTATGAAAAATACTACATCCGTTCTAAAATTTAAGTTTGTTTTGGATTTTTTTACACAGATTAAGAAAATTAATTGAATTGATTATTTATCATTAATTTTGATGAATAAATTTAAAATGATCTTTCATTGTTATTAATATAAAATAGTAAACAGTAAGTGAGTATATAATAAATGAGAGGTAAATGAATATATTTTAATAAATGTTTTAGTAGTTTTCTAAATTGTCTTATATTATACTACCTCGTCCCAAAATGTAAGTCCATTGAGGACTTTTCACACAGTTTAAGAAAATAGTTAAGTAACATTAATTTTAATGATAAAAGTCAAAGATATCCTTTGACTGTTATTAATGCAAAAGTTGTATAGTAACTCCTCCGTTCCAAAATACCTAATGCAGTTGCCAGAAAGTTTAGTTCTAAAATAACTAAGACAGAACATTGTCAAATACAAAATTTAAAGCATTTTCTATTTTTACTCATCTCTTTATTTTTTCCATACACCGTCTTAAATACACCGGTGTTATTTACTCCATTTTTCATAAGGGTATTCTAGTCTTTATCTAATCAAGCTCAAAACAGTTAATTACTTTCTTAATCTGCGTGTTTTTGACAACTGTCTCGGTTATTGTGGGACGGATGGAGTAGTAAAAAGTGAGTGAATGTATAATAAATGCATGAGAAGGAAGAAAAATATAATAAATATTTCATTGGTATTCTAAACGGATATTATGGGACAAAATCAAAAAATTTAATGTATATAGGACAAAACCTTTTATTGCCCGGTAAAGCTTTAATGTTACTTCGGTGTCTCCACCGGTTTAAATTTTTGGATCTGCTACCGCCAATAGCTTAAACATATATAAGACGTGAAATTTTAGGGTGGTCCAGGTGTAAGTTTTGGACCACCAAGTCACCATTTTCAAAGGGATACAATGGTGGAAAGTTTTTACAGGTAGGGACCCATTTTAGAATGTTGGATTCCTATTAGTTTTGGTGCACCAACTAGGATTTGCACCAGGTCCAACATAAAATTTGTGATATAAGACATAGTAATATAACATGGTATAAGAGCAAAAGGTCTCAGGTTAAAATCATTTTGCCAACATTGTCTTCTAGTTTATATCGTTCAGATGATGGTTTTATTTTGTCGCTTATAGATCATTATGTGTCATGTTGGCCCAGACCTACACCCGATGACATTTGAAGTCAAATGGGTTTATCATATACTTCATCCGTCCCAAAATATTATAAGTCCATTTAGTTATTTCGTTTAATACAAATTCATTTAGAGTACCAATTAAGTATATATTACATATTTCTTACTTATAACCGTAATTTATTATATATATATACCATTTTTCACTGCTTCACCGTTATTGTATTAATGGCAGTCAAAATGTATTTTAGAGTTTTAGCATTAGAATTAATTACACTTAACAATTTTCTTAAAACGTATGAAAAGTTCAAATGAATTTATATTTTGAAACGGATGGAGTAATTATTTACCTCTTTGATACCTTGAGAGAGATAGTAATTCATCTAGTACTTTCGTATACGTAGATGGCTTAATTTTATATCTTGATGATTTGACTATGAACTTCCACTACACCAACAGAAAAGCCAATGGATGCCGAAAATCAAACTGCATGGAATGAAAAAAAGGATGTGCATAGGGGCATGTTGTTCTTATGGCCGTACATTTCATTAAGGAGATTGAATGGCCTTTTGCAGTGCATCGGAGATCCTTGTGATGAATCACCTGATCAGTGCGGAGATTATTGCTCATGCATTTTGACAGTTTACACGGATCGCCCTAGTGATGAATTCTGCCAAGAAAAGTAATTAATAATGAACTCTTGTATATGAAGAGTGGCTTATGCATTTTGTTTTGTTTGAATTGTGCTTCTGTTTGTGCAATAATGGGACTTGGGGTGTGGGGGAAGAACAAAGTAGAGCTCATTGATGATGAGTTTTGTCCATCTTTGTTGAACTTATTATAGTTTAATCTACTTTATATGATTCTTCTTACCAAGGTAATTAGTACTACCTACGTCCCAAAATTTAAGTCGTTAAGCTTTTTAAATTTGTCTTATAATATAAGTCAATTTAGAATACCAATGGAGCATTTTACATTTTTTTTCTTTTTACCCCTCATTTATCGTATACCCACCAACTTTTCGCTACTTTACATTAATAAACAGTCAAAGGTCATTTTAGACTTTTCCCATCAAAATTAATGACACATAACTTATTTAACAAATTTTTTTAAGGGGGAAGGGGCCACAAGGATAAAAAAAAAATTTATTAAATGGGTATGGAAGGACAAAAGTAACATTTTCATTATTATAAAAGATAAAAATCACAATTGTTACTTTAAAATTGTTTACTTCACGTGTTAATGTTACTTTGTGTTTCACGATTGTTATTTCATATTTACTCTATTCCACATTTGTTACTTCATAATTGTTATTTTTGTCCTTATTAAATTACAGTTTCCTTCTATCCCGATTTTTTGATAATTTTGTCATTCTGGACAAAAATCTATTTTTTTAATCTGTATGAAAAAATCCAAACGGTCTTATATTTTGGGACCGCGGTAGTAAAACATTATATGACTTTCGCAGTATGGTGGTTGTAGGATGCTAGAAAAACACTAGTGAATCTTGTCATTTTATGAATAACATTCTACATCTGAAGCTCAATATGTCTAATTAAGTAACTGTTGTGCACAAATATTGTGGCTTAAAGCAGAATACTTGGAGGAATATATTCAATGCAGACGTAGGAATTTCTGTAATCGTTAGATGTTAACACGCAAAAGTTGCAATGCATGCTAGGAGCCCATTCAGTCTCATGTATGATATGCCTGGGCCTGGCCATAACATATTGTTGTTGGTGAGCTCAATTGACTTATCATTCAAGGTTGGATGTTCGCCATCCATTTCCTTTGCTATAACTGTTAAGGTTCATAGTCACAATTTAAGAGATTAAAAGTGTAATGCTACTGAAACCTCTCAATCATAAAGAGTGACACGGTCTGATTTTACACTATTGATCAAGAAAGAAATCAAGAATCTAATAGAGAGTAATCATTTTCATTCAATGCATTGTTCTTATTTCTTCAGTGCATCTGGGCTATATACTCTGCATCAGAGAGAATTCTCTCAACAGGCTAACAGAAAATACACTACCTGATGACTCCTAGGGGTAAATTAGGCAAAACATACATCTATTCAACTATTAATATTTAACATCTCCACTCAAACTGCATGGGGCTGGTAAAACATGTAGTTTGGACTTTGAAATACTAAAATTGTGCGGATGATAGAGCTTTGGTAAGTGTATCATCCTCTTGATCTCAAGATGGCACCTATGCACTTTAAGGTGATTAGCAAGGACTTGATTTTTAATAAAAATGAACATCCAACTCCACATGTTTGGTCTTTAAATGGTAACTGGAGAGAGAGAGAGAGAGAGAGAGAGAGAGAGAGAGAGAGAGAGAGAGAGAGAGAGAGAGAGAGAGAGAGAGAGAGAGAGAGAGAGAGAGAGAGAGAGAGAGAGAGAGAGAGAGAGAGAGAGAGAGAGAGAGAGAGAGAGAGAGAGAGAGAGAGAGAATACACTAGTATTATCACACCAAATCACACACACTTTAGAAGGAGGAACATGTAACTCCTTCATTAGTTGAATACAGATTATCTCAGCAGATAGGTTAGCCAGGGCTTTATGCTCTGTGCTTGAACAAGACACAACATTCTGTTTTTTTGAACTCCAATACACCAATGAATCTCCAAGACACACAGTAACCTACAACAGATCTCATGTCATAAGGGCAACAAGCCTAGTCTACATTTGAGCACCTAGTTAGATTGGTGGAATATCTAGGTGTGAAGTGTAGGCCAAGATGTAAGTTCCCACTAATATATCTGAGAACCCACTTAAGGGCCTGCCGGTGCTCAATTGTAGGACATGGCATATGTAGTCTAGTTAAGGATAGTTATTGTAGACCTCTTGTGGGGCTCCTGTAAATAGTTGGATTGGCAAGTGGTTCCCCCGGTTTAGGAGATAACTGAGTCCTTGCTACTATAAGAGTAGACTTAAGGTTATCCAGTCCTGCCTTTCTTAGAAGCTGAACAACATAATGTCTCTTTGAAAAGTACAATCCAGTTAGATCATGTTTAGCCACCATACCTAAGAAGTGTGACATAAGGCCAAGGTCCTTCAATGTGAAAGTTCTGTTAAGTTGTTGCACAAACTCTCTGATCAACATGTCTGTAAATCAGGGTGATGAAATCCCTGATTTGAAACATGCAGTGAGAGATGACAAATCGCCATGCCAGGTCGCCATTTGCAAGCTGCAAAAAACCACTACAAAAACGTCAAAAGAATGACCTTTCTGTTATAACACATCTGCTACAAACCAACAAGCCAAAGAATCTGCTACTCAACATCTCAGTATCAAGGCAGCATTTGTTTTGAGTTGGTGACAGAAAATATACAACATTCCAGGAGCAGTGACGGATCCGGGATTTTATTTCAATGGGGGCGGGATCTCGCTAAAATATGGTAGCAAAAATTTTCCAGGATTTTATTTCAATGGGGGCCGAGATCTCACTAAAATATGGTAGCAATAAAATTTCTTGTAAAATTCACAAATGTTAATAAAAAATAAAAAAAAACATAAATTATAAACACTAGAAAAGAGAAAATAAAACATAAATTACAAAGATTTGAACTCATAACCTGAATGTAAATAGTTAGGCATTTTACCAATTAACTAATTAAGCTACAAGGACAGTTTGCTTAAAATGTTCGAAATAATATACAAATACAAGTTTAATATTATTAGAGGTGTATACTAGTAATTTCGTACCGAAATTTGAGTGGGGCCATGGCCCCCACCCTCACCATGCTGGGTCCGTCCCTGTCCAGGAGTTGTGAGGATTTGAAGTGATCGTCGAATTCTAGGGTGGACGATTGAGAGAAAGATGAGAAGATATTCAAGACGATTGCAGATTTATTGGATGGTATATCCATTTTCACCGAGCAGACAGGTAAACAAATCTGGATTACACATTTTGAATTCAATTTAAAAATAAAAGGTCTATGTTCTCCCACATAGGTCAAACAAAGGATGAGTAGATGATGCTGCCGGATTGAGATGGGCAATGACACGACCCGAATGCGATTCAACAACAAAATAAGTTGGCAACAGGAGCATTGGGCTAGAGCAATTAAAAACGGCCCAATTAATCAAAATGAAATGCCATTAATTAATGTATTACACTTAGACATAGTACAATACATTATAAAAAGGTGGGTTCTATTGCATCATAACTTTAGAATGATAGTATTTCATTTAATAATATTGAGAGTATAATTGTTCTTATATAGACATCATCTAACTTAGCCACCAAGACAACATTAATAATAATAATAAAAGACAACTAAATATAATTATTTATGCCTTTGTTATAATATCCTCAACACGCCCCCGCAATCCCGTGGGAAGTGGCTGAACACGGAGATTGGACTTTAAACTGGCAAAATGAGGCTGGGCCAACGGTTTGGTGAGGACATCGGCTAACTGATCCTTCGAGGAGATAAAAGAGATGCAGAGCTTGCGAGCTGCAACTAATTCGCGAACATGGTGAAAATCGATCTCTATGTGCTTCGTGCGGGCATGATACACCGGATTGTGTGCTAGGTAGGTGGCGCCAATATTATCACACCAAAGAGTAAGCGGAGAAAATAACGGAACATGCATCTCACGAAGAAGACTGCAAAGCCACTGAAGTTCGGCAGCAGTGTTAGAAAGGGTCTTATACTCGGCCTCAGTGCCGCTCTTCGAAACGGTCAAGTGCTGCTTATCCAACTAATGAGATTATCACCAAGGAAGACACAATATGCCACAACAGAACGACGATTATCACTGTCGGCAGCCCAATCAGAATCAGAATAAGCCCGGAGCGAAATAGATGACCGGCGGGAGAAGAAGAGACCATCAGAGACCGTGTGCTTAAGATAACGCAGAATACGTTTAACTGCAACCCAGTGAGCTTCGGTAGGAGAATGCATATACTTACTAACTTTGTGGACCGCGAACGCAATATCAAGACGAGTGAAACTGAGATACTGGAGACCGCCAACAATAGTGCGGTAAAGCGAAGGATCGGCGCATGGAGGGCCGTCGTCCAGAGTGAGACGGGTGGATGCCGACATAGGTGTCTGACAAGGCTTGGCCTTGTCCAGAGAGGCACGCTGGAGAAGCTGGAAGATATACTTGCGCTGAGTGAGAAATAACCCATCGGAGGTAGGAAGCACCTCAATGCCAAGAAAATAGGATAGAGAACCAAGGTCCTTAACCGGAAAGTGTCGGCCAAGATAAGAGATAACCTGCTCAACAAGAGAAGACGACGAGCCGGTAATAACAATATCATCCACATAAATCAGAACATAGACACGAGCACCATCATGGGAATAAATATATAAGGAGGTGTCGGCTTTAAAACCGACAAATCCAAACTGAGTCAAGACATCGGTGAAGCGAGAAAACCAAGCACGGGGGGCCTGGCGGAGGCCATAAAGACTGCGGCGAAGACGGCATACATAATCAGGATAATCAGGATGAACAAACCCCTGCGGCTGCTGCATATAAACGGGCTCAGATAAATGCCCATGTAAGAAAGCATTCTGAATATCCACCTGGCGAAGAGACCAACCCTGCGAAACAGCAAGAGACAAAAGAAGATGAATGGTAACCGGCTTGACAACCGGGCTGAAAGTGTCAGTGAAATCAACCCCTTCGGCCTGATGAAAACCCTTAGCCACAAGGCGGGCCTTGTGACGTTCCAAACGACCATCGGCATGACGTTTAGTACGATAGACCCATTTATTACCCATAATGTTCATATGAGGATGCAGATGAACAAGATCCCAGGTCTGGTTGCGCAACAACGCGTCAATTTCTCTCTCATAGCATTACGCCAATTCGGGTGTTTAGAGGCGTCAGTGTAAGATGTAGGGTCCACGGATTCGGTAAAAGCAACAAGGGCTTCAGGAAGCGGGTAAAGGATAAAGTCAGGCCGAGATATAGGTTTGAGGGAGTTGGTTTTGGTTCGAGTAACCATTGTATGAGTGGTAAGAGGTAGGGAAGGAGACGACTCTAGAGAGGCCGAGGCTGGAGTGGATGCAGGGGAGGTGGGCGGTGAAGGCTCGGGAGCGGGAGTCGGAAGGGGTGGAGCCGGGTTGGAGGGAGCCGGCATGGAAAGTGGATGTTGCATAGGTGCTGGCAGGAAGACAGGAAGCGGGACAGTGAGATTATCAGGCGTAGTTTTGGTGGGCGAAGGCGTATAAGGGAAGACGGATTCATTGAAAACCACGTGGCGAGCAATATAGATACGGCCAGAGGCAAGGTCTAGGCATTTGTAGCCGTGGTGGGAAGGACTATAGCCGAGAAAGATGCAAGTTTTGGAGTGAAAATCGGTTTTGTGGTGGTTGTAGGGACGGAGATAGGGTCAGCACACACAGCCAAAGACGTGAAAGAATGTATAGTCAGGGGACCGATGGTAAACCATTTCGAAGGGCGACTTATCCTTGAGGACTTTGGTAGGAAGATGGTTGATAATATAAGTGGCGGTGATGAAGGCATCCTCCCAATAGGGGAGTGGAAGGTTAGATTGGGCAAGAAGGGAAAGGCCGACCTCAACAATTTGGCGGTGGCGGCGCTCAATGGCACCAACTTGTTCGTGGGTGTGGGGACATGAAAGGCGATGGCGGATGCCAAGAGAGGTAAGAAGAGTAGAAACGCGACGGTACTCACCACCCCAGTCAGTTTGGATGGATTTTAGTTTGGTGTTAAATTGACGTTCAATCATAGCAAGAAAGTCAGGAAAGATAGTTTCAACATCAGATTTATGTTTCAGGGGATAGAGCCATAGGTACTTTGTGAAGTCATCCAAAAAGCTGACATAATAACGGGAACCGTAAATCGAGGGTTCATAACAGGGGCCCCAAACATCGGAGTAGATCAGGTCCAAAGGAGCGGTAGATGTGAATTCGAAAGTGTATAACGGGAAGCGGTGACTTTTAGCCAATTGACACGGGGCATAGACAGAAGGCGACGGCTTAGTAGGGGTGAAGGTAGGAAGGCATTTTAAGGCTTGACGGAGTACGAAATAAGAACAATGCCCGAGACGCTGATGCCACGTGGTGGAGGGGGTCAGGGAGGAGGCCAGAGCTTGAGCAGGAGCAGAGGGAGGGTGAAGTGAGGTAGAGAAGTGATATAGGTCATCTTTTACAAATCCCCTAAGGTGGGTGTGACCGAAGTAATCTTTGACAAGAAAGTAAGACCCATGAAATTCAAAATACACGGAATTGTCAGAGGCAAATTTTTGCACAGATAAGAGGTTTCTAGTAATAGAGGGTGTAACAAGAATATTAGATAAATAAAAGTACTGGGAAGGGGAAGTAACAGAAGAAGAGCCGTAATGAGTAATATGTAAACATGTACCGTCGCCTACATGCACTTTTTCGGGTCCAGCATAAGGTGCAGAAGATAGGTTGAGAGTGCGAAGATCATGAGTGATATGGTGAGTGGCCCCGGTATCCGCAATCCAATTAAAGCCGTGATGTGAGGACGATGCATATGCGTGAGGAGGGGGAGAGCGCTGATATCGCAAGGAGCAAGCTGGTGCGGTATGGCCGGAGGCGGCACAAATCTGGCAGGTGGAAGGTTTTGAACCAGTATAGAAGTTGGAGTGTGGGGGACGAGGGTTTCCACGATCACAACCTCGCCCCCGGTCTCAAGAAAAATCTGAACCATGGCCAGAGTACGGGGAAGGACAGAAGCTGAGACTGTTTCGTCAATTTGACATTCTCATTTTCTTTTCTTTTCTTTTTTTTTTTTTTGGTGTTTTTTTTTTGATGTGCCGGTGGTAAAAAAAAAAAGAAATATATATATATATATATATATATATTCGTGCTGTGATTACGGGGTAAAGCAGAGGATTAACGGAGGTGTGAGGGGCGGAATTTGCTGAGGCTGCACCGGAGAAGGGGGATAGTCAGACATGGTCGCCGGAATGGCGAAGAAGACGATCTGCTATTTTTTTTTTTGAGAGACAAACTTATGGGGGAACGTTGGAGGAATCAAGCTTTTGAGATGATTAAGCTGATGGGCTGAGGTGCAGAAACGAGTTTTTTTTTTTTTTTTTTTTTTTTTTTTGCGGCAGCGATCTGCTGTATAGTTTTTTTTTTTTTTTTTTTGATTCAAACTTTTGGGGAATGGTTGGAGAGGAACCAGATGGGAGATGAGTTGAAAAGGTTGGAGCTTTGGAGTTAAGGAAGCTGGGTTTAATTGGATGAACGGAACCTCACCGGAGATGCGAATAGAGTGGCCGGAGAAGAAGAAGCTGCGGTGTAATTGTGGTTTTTTTTTTTTTTTTTTTTTTTTTTTTTTTTTAAAGAAAATTATTAGGATTTAAGGGAGAATTGACATAACCAGAGATAGAAAATCGACTTGTTTTGATACCATATCATAACTTTAGAATGATAGTATTTCATTTAATAATATTGAGAGTACAATTGTTCTTATATAGACATCATCTAACTTAGCCACCAAGACAACATTAATAATAATAATAAAAGACAATTAAATATAATTATTTATGCCTTAGTTATAATATCCTCAACATATTGACACATATTTTTTTACTATTGACATCCATTTTTTGATTATTTTTCGGATGAAAAAAAAATCGGTGTCACTGGTGTTTCTTGTTGAACACCAACGTCAGTGACACTGACGTTGGTGTTCAACAAGGAACATCAGTGGAAAGTCGTGGAATGACGTTTCTAAGTTTTAACACTTTTATAAAGGGAACGTCGGTGCCACTGGTGTCCTTGTTGAACACCAACGCTAGAAAAATCACCGAATGCCGAAATAATTTTTGTGATGCCGGAAATAATAGGTTACCAGTAGTAAAAAAGTAGTATGCCAATAGACCCCTATAAAAATTGCATTTTATGCCGTTTTATGCAACACATATGTCCAGTCCAAACTGTCGTTACATTATTGAATGTAAATTGCATAATAATTTTATTTGATTATACCTACAAAAACTAAAACATATGTTTAAGCTTTAAATGTTTCATGGCTAGGTTAGTTGGTGACAAAATATAGCATAACACATATAGAGACATTATTACTATGAAAATTAATCAAATTTAATTGCAAATGAGGCTTGACGATACATGATTTCACCCCTCCACGTGTCGTCTAACAGTTGGTCCCCGTAATATGAGCAAGTGTCAAGGCAGGCATGTCGATTCCCGGAATCGGGTTGCGACGATCCACTCTTAGGCAGTGTAGGACGATGGTCCCAGTTCGACCTCCGTAAGTCGGTTAAGTCGGCTTAAAGGACAGAGTCCGCACCAGCCACGAAGGCCCATTATCAATATGATAACTTGGGCAGGGGGCAAGGCCCATTAAGGTTAAATATGACAATAGCATAGACCGACCTATTATTAGGGTTAAGGCATGCATTATCATTATAAATACCATGTTCCAGGAACTACGTAAGGCTTGATTGCTGGACAATTACAGGATACATAGGCAATCTAAGACAAGTTCTTAGACTCAACCGTCAATCTTAAAATATACACCACGTTCTTAAGGCATTAGGGTTTGGGGTATTCCTCATTAGATTCATTCAGGCCCGGATTAATTAGGTGACATAATTTGTGATCGTCATTGGCGCTAGAAGGAGGGTCTTCTATTGTTGAATACACCAAGATCACGATGCCTCCTAAGGACAAGAACGCCAAGAAGGCTAATTCCAAAACCACGGATCAACAGGGTTTGCAGATCAATGAGCACATAAATCCGGATCCGCAAGAGATAGGGGATCCAGCGTTGGATCCTATCCATGAAGATCATCCAAAGGATCCCCCAAAGGAGAAGCAAGGCCTTGCTCCAGAACATCAGGCTATTGTAGATCAATTGGCAACGGCTGATCGCGAACTGATGTCTAGAATCGTAGCGGAGGCTTTTATGGCTCAAGGTCGTGAAAACAACGGCAAGCAAGACGCCGCAGAAAACGCCAAGCAAGCCCCTAGGGAAGAAATCAGCGGGTCATCCAGCTCTGTGGAGAAAAAGAGACGTGAAATCCAACAGAAGCATCAGAGGTGTGATGAGGATAGCGTTAGACAGGAGCTGGACGTTATTTTGGGCAAAAATTCGGTCTCACTATGGTTGGAATCCCCCTTCACAAAGGAAATCGAAGACTTTCTCAAACCTAAGGGGTTTAAAATACCAAAGATAGAGCCTTATGATGGCACCACCGATCCAGAAGACCATCTACATAGGTACCGTCTCAGATGAGGTTGGACGGCGAGTATGATGCAATGCGGTGTCGGCCCTTCGAGACATTGCTCGTCGGTCGAGCCAGAGAAAGGTTCACCAAGCTACGACCGGGTTCAATCTCGATTTTTGCTATGTTGGCTCGCAAGTTTCGAGATGCGTTTATAGTAAATAAGAAGTTTCATTTAAGCGCTATGCACCTCATGAATATGAAGCAACAAAAAGATGAAACTGTGATAAATTATTTGAAGAGATTTAATCTTGAGGCCATGCAAGTCAAGGACGCGGATGATCGACTTCTGATCACGTCATTTGTGGGAGGATTGCGTAATACAAGGTTATATATGAAATTGAGCAGAGATGTCCCTCGTACCATGGATGAGTGTGTTAATGTGGTGCATAGATTCTGTCAAGGAGAAGAGGCAGTGCGTAGGCACACCCAATCCGACTGGATGGATTCAAAGAAGGACACTCGAGGTCCAAATAAGAATCAGTCCAAAGGGCAGAGCACCGAAAACAAGTCGACAGTCTGGGATCGTATCACGGCACCCGTATCGGACCAGTTGGGAAAGAAAGGATCCCTACATGATAAGGGTTTTATCCCTCTCAATCGGTCTCGGTGGGAAGTGTTGTCCATTATGATCTTGAAGGGCAAGACACCAAGACCACTGAAAATGTCTCGAGAAAAGAGAAATCCAAGAAAGTATTGTGAGTATCACACTGATATAGGTCATACAACGGAAGATTTTGATCACTTGAAAAGAGACATCGACACCTTTATTCAAGAGGGAAATCTAGATGAAGTGGTCGATAGGTCTCAGTGTAATGAGCCCAAAGGGCGCCGAGAGTATAAAAGAAAAAATTCTGATCAAGGTCGAGATCGGGGTCGCGACACTCAGAGCCATAGAGACCGATCACCACATCGCGAGCGATCTCCAGATCGGGAAAGAAACAACAGAGGTGACCATGATCGAGACAGGTATGACGATAATCGACCCAATAATTACGTTAATACGATATTTGGGCCAGCTGAGAATGATAAAGACCAAGCCAGTCGAGAGCCAACTGATAGCTCGAGGGAGAAGAAGAGACTGAGATTTACAACAGAAGTCGGGTATGGACCTAAAGATGACATACCTAACTCTCGGAGTCACAGTGAAGGGCTGGTAATTGAAGCGGTGATAAGCCGAACTCGGGTATCAAGAGTTTGCGTCGATAATGGCAGCGCGGTGAATATCTTGTACTACTCGGCTTTTAAGGCGATGAAACTGAAAGATGAGGACATAGCTCCTTTAGCATCTCCGTTTTTTGGATTCACAGGACAAGCGATCCATCCTATAGGTTCGATAAGGTTGCTAACGACGGTTGGTGATGGTGAAAGAGGAAGGACCCTTAAATTAAACTAAGTAGTAGTCAAGGCCCCTTCGGCATACAATGTCATTTTAGGTCGACCTGCTCTTTTCAACCTACGCGCCATCATCTCCACCGTCCAAAATAGCATGAAATTCCCTACTAGGAACGGATCGCATGAAGTAAGAGAAGATATTCAAGCTGCTTGGAGCTGCAACTCGATCGTCGTGGATGGGAAAATGGCTGTGTAGCAAGTCTAGATTGAAGAGTTGATTCGTGAGGAAGAAGAAGAGAAGAGTTGGATCTCGGTTGACCCCGTCGAAAATGTTCGTCTATGGGAAGACAAAACAGATCAGTGTGTGCAAGTTGGAATCTGGATCCCGACTAGAGAAAAGCAATTACTTGTCGAGCTACTAATCGAGTTCAGAGAGGTATTTGCATGGAAGGCTGACGACATGCCAGACTATCCACAGATATAGCGGTCCACAAGCTTGAAATAGATCAGGGCCGGAAGCTAGTCAAACAGAAAAAGAGGAGCTTCGCACCTGAACGAAACCAAGATATAGAGAAGGAAGTCGGGAAGCTGTTAGCGGCCAAAATAGTGAGGGAAGTGCTCTACCCTGAGTGGCTAGCCAACCCAGTGTTAGTCAAGAAGCCCGACGGCAGTTGGCGTATGTGCGTTGACTTCACCGACTTGAATAAAGCATGTCCGAAAGATTCATATCCATTGCCAAAAGTTGGCAAGTTAGTAGACTCTACCATCGACTTCGAAGTGTTTGGTTTTCTAGATGCGTATAAGGGATACCATCAGATCGTAATGGATCCTCGAGACGCTGAAAATACAGCTTTCATCACGGCATTCGGCACATTTTCTATGTAACCATGCCATTCGGGTTGAAAAATGCTGGGGCTGCAAATCAGAGGGCAGTCAACAAGATTTTTGCCAAACAGATCGGTAGGTGTATGGAAGTATACGTCGACGACTTGCTCATCAAGAGTCGATCGATGAAGCAGTACTTGGTAGATGCTCGGGAAGTATTTGAGGTTTTGAGTGAAACGAAGATGAAATTAAATCCGAAGAAGTGCACCTTGTTAGGTGTGATGCCCGAAAGACAATTTTTGTAATTGTTTTATTTAATAAATGAATTGACATTATTATTCATATTTATTATTCTCATATTCACCGATGTGACAATAGTATTTACACTACAGAAAACCCTAAAGTATATCGTTTATGTAATCACTTAACTCAGTGTATGGTATATACACGGGAGGATTGAGTTAGTGAAGATGTACTTAAAATACAATTAGCCCGTAGTGAAGTTAATCGAGAGTATCGGGTCTCTCCTTTAACATGCTATTAATGCGCCCAGAACACAATAGGTGTGATTGTCTTATCCGGACTTTCGGTTAAGAGAACCTAATGGGGCATTTATATATGATAGATATATCATATAGGGTATGGACCGATTTGATTAGAGTTCACGATATAATTCCGTAATCGAGAAGTCTTATCGAATCAATGGATGATCATATTTATGGATATATCTTAATCCTGAGGTGATCACAGTCAACTGCTTGAATCAGTATGAAGTTTGACTTGACGGTTAAGGATTACACTGAGTCTGTGGTCTGAATTACCCCATCTTGGCATTGTACTGGATTGAGTGAGTAGTCTGTGTTATCACAGATACGGAATCCATTCCTTCCATTTATGGAAGTAGATAGACACTTCCCTTATTTGTTAATCCTAGAAACTGATCGATCCATGGAGTTCATATTACACTGATTAGCTACCAGTGAGTTGTATGAATTAATTGATCACTAGGGGGTTAATGGTAAATAAGGATAAGATGTTCTAAAAAGGGTTGACGGTAACTTCCCGATTTAGAATGAACAGTCTATGGAGGATTAATCCATATGTAATGATTATATCAATGGACGCTTATTATTATTCTCGTGAGGAGATAAATATAATCTTTTAATCGGAGGAGTGCAAATCACGGGATTATGGTGGCGTATTCCTGTGATTGATTTATCGAATATAATTATTCTGTTCGTAAGATAATTATTTATTTGATTTATCGGAGCCGCTGATTATTAGTCCATGGTCCCCGAGGTGCCTCCTAATATAGCATAGCTATTCTCGGACGTCGAATCCTGATAATATTAATTTAGTTTTTGTTGGACTTTATTAAAACGATATGTGAATTAATTGTTTAGTGGACTATTAAATTAGTTGGGCTAAATAATTAAATATGTGGAAAAGACATTTTTCATAATCTTGGCCCAAAATGTGTGTTAGTCGAAAATTGTGACTAGGTCACAAGCATTGTAATTTTCGGCCCCTATACATGTTTTTAGGAAACAAGAATTGTTTTAAGACATGTGCATAATATATTTATTGGATAAATATTTATGGTAAGAAATAAAGATAAATATTATTCTAGATTTTTTCTAGAATATTATGGGATTATCTTTTATTTAATAGGATTATTATAATTGATTTTGTATTAATTATTAAATCCTTGGAGGCTAAGTTTTACTCTCCTATATAAAGAGAGTTCTCCCAAGCCTTATACACAATGTAATTTTCGACTTCACCTCTTAGAGAGGGAAGGAATAAAATTCGGCCAAGGGGATTAAAGGGAAAATCTTGGAGATTTTTCCGGGTAGCATATCGGAAGGATTCGAGACGAGGATTTCCTTCCACCGGGAGTTGCTTGGATCACACGTACGGAAGATCGTGGTGCTCTTCACACCTTCGTTCGTTCTTTCTATTGCGGTTCTTCAACTTGGATTTTGAGATCCAAGAGGTATGATTTACAACCCCCTTGTAGATGTAGATCTAGTTATTTTATTACGTGTAATTTATAGATCTAGATCCTTAAATCGCTTCCGTTGCGGATGGTATTACTAACACACCTTTGGGGTCAGGTCGGGGAAGTTTTAAGGATACACGATCTCGAAAGACGGGATTCGAGCAAACCCGGAT
This sequence comes from Gentiana straminea, assembly GCA_036785695.1. Lineage (NCBI taxonomy): Eukaryota > Viridiplantae > Streptophyta > Magnoliopsida > Gentianales > Gentianaceae > Gentiana > Gentiana straminea. The sequence goes on from JAVUPR010000265.1 coordinate 12,142,369, forward strand.
AATATCGACACTTTGAAAAACATGTCTGCCCCTCGGAATGTAAAGGAAGTGTAGAGACTAACTGGTCGAATGGCCGCCCTCAAAAGGTTTTTATCGAGATCCGCCAGGCGAGCTCTACCGTTCTTTAAGATTTTCCGTAAAGCTAGTCCTTTCCAGTGGGACGAAGAGTGTCAAAAATCCTTCGAGGATTTAAAAGCATATTTGTCGGAGTTACCCACTCTCACTTCACCTAGAGAAGGAGAAAAATTGTTGGTCTATCTGTCGGTATGTGAAGAAGCAGTGAGTGCGGTTCTGATCCGGGAAGGGGTCCACGGCCAAGTGCCGATTTACTTTGTTAGTAAACCATTGCATGGACCCGAGATCCGATACTCACCAGCAGAGAAACTAGCATTATATTTGGTATATGCCTCGAGAAAACTGAGGCCCTATTTCCAATCCCATCCCATTACGGTGGTCACTGACCAACCGCTAAAGCAGATCTTAGCGAAGCCCGACACGTCAGGGCGACTAGCAAAATGGGTAGTAGAGATGGCAGAGTACAACATCGAGTTCGCACCTCGGACCGCGGTTAAGGCCCAGGCCTTGGCAGATTTTTTAGCTAAAGGAATTTCCATCCAACTCGAGCAAGAGAAGCAAAAAGCAGAATAACAGTGGACGCTCCAAGTCGATGGGGCATCAAGCAAAGAAGGGGCAGGAGTTGGACTCCTTCTAATTAGCCCGAATGGCGAAGAATTCCCCTACGCCCTTCGATTCAACTTCAAAGCGACAAACAATGAGGCTGAATATGAGGCTATGATCAAAGGTCTGAAGCTTGCTTTGAGGTTGGGAGTCGAGGATCTACTAGTTTACAGCGACTCGCAGTTGGTGGTAAATCATATCAGGGGGGGAGTATGAAGCCAAGGAAGAAACCATGAAAAATTACTTAACAGTGGTACAAGGCCTCATACCAAAGTTCAAGTCAGTTCAGATCGAGCAGGTTCCCCGAAGTCAGAATAAGAGAGTCGATGCCTTATCTAAACTCGCTTCGAACTTCGTCTCGAGCAAGAAAGTTCTAGTAGAGTTATTGACCGATAGAAGCTACAAGGAATCAAAATTGCAGCCGATCACTCAATAGGCAACATGGATGGATCCAATAGCTCTTTACCTTAAGGACGGCATTCTGCCATCCGACAAGGTACAAGCCAGGAAAATCCGACTTCAGTCAACACGGTATGCATTCTTCGATTCTATCCTTTATCGGAAATCTTTTGTAGCTCCATGGTTACGATGTGCATCAGAAGACGAGGGGGCATATCTTCTGGAAGAAATTCACAGAGGAGCTTGTGGAAATCATTGTGGAGGTAGAATGCTTGCTCGAAAGTGCAAATTAGCTGGATATTTTTGGCCGTCGATGCAACGAGATGCGAACAGCCTAGTTCAAAAGTGTAGACCTTATCAAATTCATGACAATATCACCCATCAACAGGCCCAAGAAATGAACTTCATCTCGTCACCCTGGCCTTTCGATCAGTGGGGCGTCGACATAGTCGGACCTCTACCCCGGGCTCCGGGCAACAATAGATATTTAGTCGTCGCGGTGGACTACTTCACAAAATGGGTCGAAGCCAAGGCCTTGACCGACATCAGAGCTTCCACTATTAAAAAATTCTTGTGGATCGATATTTTATGCAGGTACGGAATTTCCAAGACTCTGATCTCAGATAATGGCACTCAGTTCGAAGACCAGAAAGTTAGAGAATGGTGCAACGAATATCATATTAGTCAGCGCTTCACCTCGGTAGCTCACCCGCAAGCAAACGGTCAAGTTGAGCAGACAAATCGGCCGATCAAGATAGGGTTGAAAAAGAGATTAAAAGCCGAAGGTCGAGACTGGGCTGCACAACTTCCGAGCATCCTATGGTCATATAGGACAGCTCCAAATTCTTCGACAGGAGAAACACCCTTCTCACTGGTCTACGGATGCGAAGCGGTAATCCCCGCGGAGATCGGTATTCCCTCTCCTCGAGTTCTAGCATACAATGTCGAAACCAATGCCCCTGATCTTCGACATGAAAAAGATAATGTTTGAGGAACGAAGAGGAATAGCTTCAGCTCGAATGGCGAGATATAAATAGAAAATCTCGCAGTATTACAACTCAAGGGTCAAGTACAAATACTTCAAAGTCGGAGATTTGGTCCTCCGAAAAAATGAAGCAACCCGACAAGAAGCGACGGGTAAGTTAGACCTGAATTAAGAAGGCCCATATCAGATCCTGAAGGTTCATCCCAAAGGGTCCTATCAACTCGGGCGAGCAGATGGGACCACGGTTCCTCGACAGTGGCACGCCAACAATCTGAGGAAGTATTATGCTTGATTGAACTTTATCTCGAGTTATTCATATTTTTACTCTTTGTAATAAGTCTGTGTGACAATTTTATGGATATTCTAATAAACATGTCTTCTCTCAAGTTGCTTTTATGTTTTCAGGATCTACAGCCTTAACATTATAAGTCTAACACAATACAAAATGTCAAAGGCAATGTAAACGACTATGGAGGGAAAATCCGTAAGTCGGACCCCTCAATCCAGCCTACAAGGTGTTAAGGGTGATTTTATATGATTTATAACGTTATATTTTATAATGATTTCCCCCATATTCATATAATTTGCATAGAAATTAAGGGCTTAATCGAATTATTGAGCAAATGAGTTTTAAAAGTCTTTAAGTGTAAACTTGAGCTAATTTCGTGATTTTATTGGTGATTATCTATGGTTTTACACTTTGCGTGTTTTTATGGTTTTGAAGGTACATTTACATGTCATGGAGAGGGATTGAAGGAGCTGAAAAGATACTTGATTGAAGGGTTAATGGAAGGAGAAAGATGCAAGTTGAGGATTGGAATGAAGATTTGAAAGCTGAACGCACGTTTGATGTTCCGTCCAGTGGACTGGCGTCCAGAAGTAGTGGACGGGCGTCCAAGAGGAGCTTTTGATTCAGGATGTTCAGATTTTTAGTGGACGAGCGTCCAGAATTGCATAGGACGGGCGTCTGATCCAGATCGGCCCGACTCGAAGATCTTATGAAGGCTGGAGTGGCGTCCAGAGGCACTGGACGGGCGTCCAGCCGCCGCCATTGCCAAGACCGACTTCGAAATCTATATATAGACGCGTTTTTCCAACCCTAAAGACACAATTCGATCCCTGGCCGCCCTAGGCCCCTTGGGGGCGCCCTAGCTGCGTTTCCCTGCTACCAAAAACATTGTTTCTTCTACTTTTATTTATATTATTTGCATATCAACGATGAATAGAGGCTAAGCAATTTGAACAAGCCTTGTGAAGCCGATCGTGCAGCGTTTTGATTTCGAATCTTGGATGTTTTGTGAGTTTTAAATAAAGTTTGTATCTTTATTATGCTTTTATATTGTTATGCAATTATATCGATGGATTATTGCTATTTGATGTTTAACGTTTGATGAGAATCATTGTTAGACCTAGATCACCGTAGTAAAGATTAGATTTTTAACCTAAAAATAACGAGAGTTGATTAGGTTGAATTTCTAGGTTGCTAGATTGAGAAATCTTACACCTTGTTATGGAAGCGTTAATCTTTAAGATCGAAAGATAGAAGATTAACAGGCGAATTATCTACGAGAGTAGAAATTCATACCTTTGATAGGTGAACCACATCTTTATTAAATCTTCACTAAACGATCTAGGGTAGAAATTGAGAGTTGCGAGATAGGTGGATCATTGCTTGTTCCTCGTTAAAATTAATTGAAATTATCTTTGTGCCTTGTTCTTCGTTGTTTTCTTAGAAGTTTGCTTTCTTTTTAGTTAATAGAATTAGTTATTTTAGATTTAAGTTCGCAATTATCGTTTCCTGGCTTTGGACTGACAATCCTCTGTCCAGTTTATCTTTTCGTTCTATTATATTAGGTTTAATAATAATGGTAACAACTTTAGGAAAATTAATGAACTAGATACCCCGATTCCCTGTGATCGACTCCGGTATTAATCGCTGTACTACGATCCCTACACTTGGGGAATACCGGATTTATAAATTTTATTACTTGTTTGCTTTGTAAGATAAAATCCGTGACAAGTTTTTGGCGCCGTTGCCGGGGAATCGGTACGGTTGTCTAGTTTTATTAATTTTTCTATTTTTGTTACAACTTTTTCATAGGTAGATTATAGTTTAGGTTATTAGGGCTGTTCGTAGTTAACTTTTATAGTTATCAATTTCCCTAGGTTTAGCGTTTCTCCCCTTTAGTTTTCTGCTCTTTCTGTCTGTCTGTTTCCCGTTTTTCTGCACTCAAACGGGCGTCTTGACTAGTAGACGCCCGTCTGTCTGGAAATCGACAACTCTGCTTTGTTTTATCCTACCGGACGAGCGTCTGGATTGCCAAACGCCCGTCCACTTTCAACCTTCAGGCAGACGTCCGTCCAGTCATCTGGACGCCCGTCTTGACTAGTTTTTATTGATTTTTCTGTTTTTATCACGAATTTTTTTTCGTAGATAGGTTTTTATTTCTATCCTTTCTAGTTTCTACATTGATTCGGGGACATCTGAGGTTGAATCATCTGACTCCACATTTTTCGCGGTCAAATTTTTGGATAAAAGGGATCGTTTTAGCATTCGTTAGTATTTTGGCCGTAACTTTCGGCTCGAGTGTCCGTTTGGCGCGCAGGACCCCAATTCGGAAAGCTCGTTCCGACGCCGACGACGTGGCGAACGCTGAAGGCCGTTCGACACCGTTTTCGAGGTCAAAATCCACTATTTTCCCTTCCATTTTGGGCTCAGAAGATTTCAACACATTTTTCTCCCTTTTTTTTTTTTCGTTTTTTTGTTTTAAATTTTTCGTAGGTAGATTTCTGTCTCTGTTTCCGTTTCTTTTTCTGTTTCTTCATCCTTTCCAAAGAAAAAATTAATGTCATCAACTGGGATTATGCAAGATCAGAACGCCATGCTGGAACAGCAGATGGCAGCTCTTCAAGTGTCGCTTAATCCTAGGAGTCAGACCCCGTCTTTTCCACAGAACTCACAAGTTCTGTTCTGTGGAAGATGTTGTCGACCTGGCCATGCTGTTGGCCAGTGTCAATTTCTTTCCCCTCCTGCGTATCGAGTCAATTCTTTCCAGAATCAGGGAAATTTCAATCTAGTCAGATGTCAAAATTGTGACAATGAGGGACACACTGCTCGTTTCTGTCCTATGAGTGGACAGAACGCTGAAGTAAATGCTTCATGTGGCCAGCAGTATCAGAGATTTAATAATCAGTTCTCTGGCCAAAGCAATTTTCAGAATCAGGGTTTCAATTCTCAGAATCCGAATTTCTATCAAAACCCGAACTTCAGTCAGGACCAACATATCCATTTTTCCAATCAAAATCAATGGTTCAATCAGAACAGTGCCGATCCTTTGTTTCAAAGTCAGTCTAGCCAATCTTTCCCACAGAACTTTCAAAACTCTCAAGGCCCCTTGCACTTGAATGATATCCAAGCTGAATGGAGCTCCTTTCGGGAGGAGCAAAACAGGACACTTAAGAATCTTGAGAGACGGCTCAGGCAAATGGCTCAAGACCAAGGCATTGACCTAGCTCCCACACTTCCTTATGATAGAGAAGAGGACAATGCCATGAACTTAGGATCCGGCATTCAATTCAGTGGTCCCCCAAAAGTAGAAGTGTCAAGTTTAATGGATTCATCTGTCTTTGGATCCGATGCTCGTATACCCTCAACTGATGAGAATTCTTATGGACATGGACTTAATAACGTTCAAGTGAGATGTTCGTATTGTGGTGGAAACCATTATGAGGCTCAGTGCAGTGGAGGTAATTCACCCCACCAATGGAATACTAATAGCAATTATGATGCAAGTTATGAGAATCCACTTCAATCTAACTATGCATCCACATACAATGGTGGAGAAGAGGCTAGTGCTATGAATGTAAGGTCCGACACTCAACTTAGTGGTTTCCCTGTTCTAGATGAGAGTACTCAGGTGGCTGATCCCCTGAGAAATAAAGAATTTCGTGGAAGTCGGGAGGCGGATCTCCTGACTGGTAAGGAAGGTGGAAACGAAGTAGATGATCATATGTCTAGAATGAAGGATGAAGAAGAGGAAGAACCTGAAGGGATAGACCTTTACCTTCCTCTCCAGAATGTTATGCATCTAGACAAGTGCACTCCTAAAAATCCTTGGTATGCTTCTATCGTCAACTTCTTACATTCCCAGTATCTAGATCCAGAATTGTCGTATCAGGAGAAGAAGAAATTTTTCTCTGATGTGAAAACCTTCGTTTGGGATGAACCTTACCTCTTCAAGATTTGTAAAGATGGTCTGCTTAGAAGATGTGTTCCAGAATCTGAGCAGCGTGATATTATTGAGCAATGCCACAGTGGACCCACTGGCGGTCACTTTGGACCTTGGAAAACCGTTGCTAAGATTTTCCAATCCGGTTTCTATTGGCCCACGATCTTTAAGGATACAGAAGCTTTCTGTAAAGCTTGTGATAGGTGTCAAAGAACCGGAACTTTAACAAGGCGTTTCGACATGCCATTGAAACCCATCCTAGAATGCGAAGTCTTTGATGTATGGGGTATCGATTTTATGGGACCATTCCCATCATCTTGTGGAAATAAATACATCTTAGTCTGTGTGGACTATGTGTCGAAATGGGTGGAGGCTCAAGCCACGACTCACAATGATCATAAGACGGTCATGAAATTTCTAAAGAAAAACATCTTCATGAGGTTTGGATGTCCACGTGCCTTGATTAGTGATGAAGGGACACACTTTTGCAACCGACCTCTGGAGAAAGTTCTTGAGAAATATGGTGTCCGGCATAAAATTGGCACACCATACCATCCTATGACTAGTGGTCAGGTTGAAAGAAGCAACCAAAGTTTAAAGAAGATCCTGGAGAAAACATTTAACAGTCATAGAAAAGACTGGAGTCTAAAGTTGGATGATGTACTGTGGGCATATCGAACTGCCTATAAAACCCCCATGGGTACATCACCCTATCAGATGGTTTATGGTAAATCATGCCACTTACCAATCGAGTTAGAGCATAGAGCGTATTGGGCCACGAAGTTTTTAAACTTCGATTCCCAATCTTGTGGAAAACATCGATTGCAACAGTTGCATGAGTTAGACGAATTTAGACTTCAGGCCTACGAAAGCGCCAGGATAAGTAAGGAAAAGACGAAACTCCTCCATGACGCCAAGATTAAGAAGAGAGAATTTCAAGTCGGGGAACAAGTTCTTCTATACAATTCCAGGTTACATCTGTTCCCTGGTAAGTTAAGGACACGATGGTCCGGTCCCTTTGAAATTCTCCAGATCATTCCTGGAGGTGTTTTAGAACTACGAGGTCATGGTGACCAGCAGTTCAGAGTGAATGGTCAAAGGTGTAAGCATTATATCGGTCAACCCAGAGAGAAGCCTTTGATTGTTCACTTCCTCGACATCCTCGGGTGTGGTACTCCTGAAGTCAATGAGTTTGACGAGTTTTCGCTCGATTTGTTTTCTGAGAATGACAGCAGTGGTCCAGTAGAGAAGTTCTGGCTGGTAGTTGGGATATGGAAGAGTTTAAACGGGAGGCACAGTTAAAGAGAAGATTGAAGAAGAAGAAGTCTGCAATGGGCAAAATTAAGAATGTTTGGAAAGCGGTAAAGAACCTGACCCCATGTGTGAGATGTTGTTTCTGTAGCCACACTAATCACCAGAGCTTACATTAAGTAGTGGCCGGAAGGAAGATTAAGTGGTTTGATCCAGGCTGACTAGTACGTGTGTCTAGCCAAAGACACTAAAGAAAAGCGCTTGTTAGGAGGCAACCCAATAATAAGAATAGTTTTTTTTTTATTATTTTGGATTGTTTTGTTTTTGTTGAATAAGGGGGGGCTAGTTTTGTCTTGTGTCGTCTAGGTTTTTGGAGTCGGTTTTTGTGGTTAGGTAACTTGCATTTTCGTAATTTGAAAAATCCATGTGATTCTTTCCCTCCTGCCGAGGTTACATTTGTGCACTACTTTTCACATAGATTCGGTTTTTGTCCATTTTTGCATTGCTTATGCTTTGTTCCATGATAATGCCTTGTCTATCATCTTTTGTGCCCCTATCCCCGAGATCTTGTCTTGTTTTTCATGTGTGCAGGATATTTGCAATAGCAATTGTGAGCGTTTAGACGATATCAGTTTTCCGGTGGATGGTCCACAGTCTACTGATTTCTTCAAGCATTTCCGGATCTGGATCATGACCATTTCCAGAATTGCCACCTTCGAACGACAAATCAGCTAAGTTTTTCTTATTCTGCACAACATGAGGACATGTTGTTATTTAAGTGTGGGGGAGGGATTAGTGGTATCCACACATGTGCTTAATTATTATACTTATCTTTTGTATCTTTTGTGAAAAATCGAAAATTTTTGAAAATTTTAAAAATCCGTCCCAAGCATGACTTTATTTTGGCTTAATTACTTGTTATATTCTCATACTTGTGCTCAGTTGACTAGTATTTTAGCATAGACCTTTGGTGATAAGATTTACTCGAATTCTTTTCACGTAAGCCTCTTCGATGATGAGCTGAACTTAGTAGACTATACTCATTTAAGCTGATAATGTTTGATTCTGGTTATCAGACCGTTCGCTTAGTGCTAATGTCATGGAAATTGTAATATGTGCATAGTTGGAATTGAAGTAGGAAGTATCGTGAATATACCGAAGCCTGAATGTGATAAGTGAAACGTGACTACTGTGCTTTGGAAAAGTTGTTTTAAGAAAAATATATGAATTAATTGGGTGTGTCGGAATCTGGTCGATGATTTGAGTGCGATAGGGTATACCGCGTATGTCCTATACCACTATGATGACCAAAAGCTCACGACAGTCAGAAGAAGCTGCCTGATGATTTGAGTAAGGTAGGGCATATCTCGAATGTCCTATTCTGCTATGACGGGCATGAGCTCATTCTGATGTGCGTTTAAAAGTGAAATAGTTAAATCAACTTATATAAGAAAGTGGTATGAAATGAATAAAAGACTTAGTTATCGCCTACCTTATCCCCAGTATAGGCCAAGGTATATGTTGTAGGGAATATCCTCTGGGTACAACTGAAAAGATTTCGAAAACACATGTATTACTCTAGTCATGACGTGAGTAGTTTTGTAGGGCGTATATATAGTCAGGGTGATTCATTATCTGTCTTTAATGGGTATTGGTTGGTTAGCTTGATTTTAATTGTCAAGTGTGGAATCGGTGGAAGTTGAAGAAGGCTTTGCACACACTACACATTCGAGTAATCGTTTATTGCATGGGATGTATGTTATTGATGCTAGTCGACCGGTTGTGATTTGATATATGGGATTTTATGTGGTTCAATGCATGAGTAAGCCTTGGTTTTCTTGTTTTGTTTTGCCCGGGACGAGCAAAAGATAAGTGTGGGGGAGTTGTTAAGGGTGATTTTATATGATTTATAACGTTATATTTTATAATGATTTCCCCCATATTCATATAATTTGCATAGAAATTAAGGGCTTAATCGAATTATTGAGCAAATGAGTTTTAAAAGTCTTTAAGTGTAAACTTGAGCTAATTTCGTGATTTTATTGGTGATTATCTATGGTTTTACACTTTGCGTGTTTTTATGGTTTTAAAGGTACATTTACTTGTCATGGAGAGGGATTGAAGGAGCTGAAAAGATACTTGATTGAAGGGTTAATGGAAGGAGAAAGATGCAAGTTGAGGATTGGAATGAAGATTTGAAAGCTGAACGCACGTTTGATGTTCCGTCCAGTGGACTGGCGTCCAGAAGTAGTGGACGGGCGTCCAAGAGGAGCTTTTGATTTAGGATGTTCAGATTTTCAGTGGACGAGCGTCCAGAATTGCATAGGACGGGCGTCTGATCCAGCTCGGCCCGACTCGAAGATCTTATGAAGGCTGGACTGGCGTCCAGCCGCCGCCATTGCCAAGACCGACTTCGAAATCTATATATAGACGCGTTTTTCCAACCCTAAAGACACAATTCGATCCCTGGCCGCCCTAGGCCCCTTGGGGGCGCCCTAGCTGCGTTTCCCTGCTACCAAAAACATCGTTTCTTCTACTTTTATTTATATTATTTGCATATCAACGATGAATAGAGGCTAAGCAATTTGAACAAGCCTTGTGAAGCCGATCATGCAGCGTTTTGATTTCGAATCTTGGATGTTTTGTGAGTTTTAAATAAAGTTTGTATCTTTATTATGCTTTTATATTGTTATGCAATTATATCGATGGATTATTGCTATTTGATGTTTAACGTTTGATGAGAATCATTGTTAGACCTAGATCACCGTAGTAAAGATTAGATTTTTAACCTAAAAATAACGAGAGTTGATTAGGTTGAATTTCTAGGTTGCTAGATTGAGAAATCTTACACCTTGTTATGGAAGCGTTAATCTTTAAGATCGAAAGATAGAAGATTAACAGGTGAATTATCTACGAGAGTAGAAATTCATACCTTTGATAGGTGAACCACATCTTTATTAAATCTTCACTAAACGATCTAGGGTAGAAATTGAGAGTTGCGAGATAGGTGGATCATTGCTTGTTCCTCGTTAAAATTAATTGAAATTATCTTTGTGCCTTGTTCTTCGTTGTTTTCTTAGAAGTTTGCTTTCTTTTTAGTTAATAGAATTAGTTATTTTAGATTTAAGTTCGCAATTATTGTTTCCTGGCTTTGGACTGACAATCCTCTGTCCAGTTTATCTTTTCGTTCTATTATATTAGGTTTAATAATAATAGTAACAACTTTAGGAAAATTAATGAACGAGATACCCCGATTCCCTGTGATCGACTCCGGTATTAATCGCTGTACTACGATCCCTACACTTGGGGAATACCGGATTTATAAATTTTATTACTTGTTTGCTTTGTAAGATAAAATCCGTGACACAAGGCAACGGAGAGTTTGCAAAGTCGGACCAAACACCCATAAAATCGACCAGCCAAAAGCAAAACGAGCCTAATGGGCAAAAAAATGCTAAGGCAGAGGGATGGTTCGCAAAGTCGGACCAGACGCCCAGAGCATCGACCCGCCCATAGCAAAACCAGTCCGTGAGACAAAAATGCTAAGGCAACTAGGTCGACCTCAACTAGAGTAAACTCACAAGTGCAATAAGAACCAAAGGTTCATAATACACTTGGGGGGCAACACGGCATCGATAAGGCAAATAGCAAACAGGGCCAGAGGCCCGACAAACGAAAAGCTAAAAGACATCGAAATATAAAAGAAGAATAATAAAAAGAAGAACAAGTTAAATACTACAAAAATTGAAGCAAAATCGGTCCAAAATAAGGTCAGGTCGACAAGACCAGCCAAGACAAGTTTTACAGACCAAATTCAAATTATACACGTCCAAGTTCAACAAAAGTTAAATTCAAAGAATAACATATTAAGAGGAAGCATCGGGCGTCGGTTCGGTGATAGCAGGGGTCGGTTCGGAAGTCGACGAACCATACTTCTGGGCAAGAGACTCCCCTTGTTGGAACTCCTCACCGTACTGGTCGTACAGCTTCTCCGCCTCAGGGTCATTGAATTACAGTGCGGCAAGCTTAGCCACATCAAACTCTGGATAAACATCCATAGCCTGGTCCACCGCCATTGTAAAGCCGCCCATCATGGCTATACGCATCATCACGGTTAGGTCGTCATCAAGCTCCCTTGACTTCCGATACTCCAGGACGGCATCTTTCTTGGCTGCCTCGACCTGGGAAGGAACGTTCTCCAGCTCGACCCTCAGAGCGTCCCTTTTCTTTCCGAGCCTGCGTAGCCTCAGCCAAAGAAGCATTGTGCCCTCCCTGCAGCTTCTCGAAGTCCACCGCCAGATCGGCCAGCTTTTTCTCCAGGACTTGCGAGTCGTTTTGTGTCCTGGTCAGATCGTTGGCAGATTGAGACAGCTCCATCTTTAACTTCTTTATCTCGGTGTCTGCCTCTATCGCATGAGTCTCCAATTGAGACTCCAATCCGGCTATGGCGGCACTCTTCTTGACGCTCTTATCGAGCAGCGCATGGATTTTCCTCTTCAGATCCTTTTCTGCCTCGACTGGCGCAGTCAATCTTCTAGCCGCCTCCTTACCGAAGTGGTTTTGTCTGTAAAAAAAAAAGAGAGAGAAAGGCATCATCTAGCAGGAGTAAAAGACACATCGAGATAAAAGTAGGAGAAAGAGAGCGACTTACCATACGACACAGCTTCCGAAGCACAGAAGATAGAACCTTGTTCTCCATAGTTGCGCTATCTTCGGCAGCCCGGTTCATGTCGATCTCGAGCTCAGCAGAGGCTTCACCGACTTTGTCCTTTTTAGCCTCTCTACGCTGACCCCTCACCATGTCAGGCAGGGTTGGTCTCATTTTTTATGGCCGCACGACGTCAGCATCGGCGGATGGCGTTATCTCGACTATGGCTTCGTCGTCTTCGTCTCGCAGTGAGCCATAACGAGTGAGAGGAACGTCAGATTGAGGCAGGGTGGGGGAACAAGCGGGAGTCGTCGGCTCGACATCCATAGTACGTACTTCAGAGGGCTGTGCAAGGATAGCTTCCAGCCGAGAAGAGCCCCCTTCCCCAGCAGGGGGAGTTGCCCTCCTCTCGACAACCTCAGCAGAAGAGGCCGCTCGACCCCCCAGTAGCGGAACTAGTTTACCCTTTGGCATGGGGACCTGGGTAGGGTCAGAGATAACCGAGAACTTCCCCACTGCAAAAAGAAAAGACAAGGTTAATATCATTGATAATACCAAGTTATAGATCTCGACAAGAAAAAGAAAATATGATAAAAAAACATAGAAGCATCCTACAGTTCTCTTGGTCGTGAGCATGGAGTGTCGAGTAGGGCATCGGCCCCGCCTCCTCCGGGTTGGCCAGGGTATACAGAAAGTGCAGATCTCGGGTGGACACCTCGAGTCTAAAGTTTTCCATCTGACGGGGCCTCACGAGGGACAGGATCACTACCTAGCTTATCCGTCTTCTTGCCCCTCGACCTCCACGGTCCTATGTATGGGTTGCCCGAACCGTGACATAGGAAGAAAAACCTCGGCTTCCAGTCTCCATGCGATGAAGGCCCCTTGGACACAAACTCGTGTCGATTTGGTCATCGTTGGAAGGTATACCACAGTTTGTCTGGCATACCTGTAATCTTATAGTAGTACCGGAAGAGGGGGACCGAGAAGCAAACTCCTACTACTCGGCAGGCTATTACGAACCCCATCAGAATCCTAATAGTGTTGGGGGCTAACTGGGAAACGCTTATTTCATAGTGGTGCAGAATTACCGTGACGGCCGGGCACAACGGAAACCTCAACCCGCTGGAAAGTTGGGCTTCGTAGACAGAGCAAAACCCTTCTGGGGGCTCATCAGCGAATTGGTGTTGACCTGACGGAAGTCGGATTTCAAATTGAGGATCCACCAGACCAAATCTTTGGCAGATTTTGTTAGCATCATCTAAAGAAAGGGCAGTAAGGCAACCTTTTGGACCCTTTCCGTCCATCCTGGTAACTAGTTTCTTAGGTTTGCGAGGGATGGAGGGAGATGGGCTTATGGGTTCGCCGGAAAGTGACCGGACAGGGCAATCGGAGTGGGTGGCTGATGAATCTTGACTATGGGAAGATGATTCACTACCCTTATTAGATTCAGTAGCACTACTTGACATTGGTAAATACAGAAAGAAGAGGGAGAATGCGAAAAAAAAAAGTGCTTACTTGGTGTTTGGATATGATGCAGAGAGAATGATGAAATAACCTCTTCTCCGACGTTTGCCTCCCCTTTTATGCTTGAAAAAATTGTAAAATGATTTGAAAAGACGTGATTTGAGGGGGTTATAACCCCCCTACAAATCGCGAGAATCAAGGTAATGGCGTTACGGTTAACGCGAAAGGATGCCTCGTTCCTTGTACCGAAGATACGGCGTTAGTGCGCCATGACGTCATGCTACGATTGGCTAGGGTTGTAGGGGGCAGTACAGTTGTTTCCCGCCCAAACAACAACCCAACTCGGAGATGATTCAAATGGCATATTTGACCTCGGACGACGGGAGTCGCCTCTCTCAAGTCTGGGGGCTTATGACGATACAGGGTTTCACCCCTCCACGTGTTGTCTAACAGTTGGTCCCCGTAGTATGAGCAAGTGTCAAGGCAGGCATGTCGATTCCCAGACTCGGGTTGCGACGATCAACTCTTAGGCAGTGTAGGACAATGGTCCCAGTTCGACCTCCGTAAGTCGGTTAAGTCGGCTTAGAGGATAGAGTCCGCACCAGCCATGAAGGCCCATTATCAATATGATAACTTGGGCTATGGGCAAGGCCTATTAAGGTTAAATATGACAATAGCATAGACCGACCTATTATTAGGGTTAGGGCATGCATTATCATTATAAATACCATGTTCCAAGAACTACGTAATGCTTGATTCCTGGACAATTACAGGATACGTAGGCAATCTAAGACAAGTTCTTAGTCTCAGCCGTCAATCTTAAAATATACACCACGTTCTTAAGGCATTAGGGTTTGGGGTATTCCTCATTAGATTCATTCAGGCCCGGATTAATTAGGTGACATAATTTGTCATCGTCGGGGCTTATATTTCAACAGCCACATCGTCTCAATTCAGACCTAACCTACGATCTACATTCCAGTTCAGGTTCAGGCTTGCTTTTGACATGGGTATCACTTGATCTCACACACGTGACACTTAAGGCTCCGTTTGTTTTGGGTTGGAGTTTTTTTGTGTGTTTTTAATAAGAAAAATTAGGTAAAAATCCATCTTTTCCCCTTTATTTAAGCTTTAATTCAGCATCAATTTATTAGTAGCATTAAGGACAAAATAATCATAACTGGACTAAAATACCCTTGGTTTTATCTTCAAACACTCGCTTCATTACCTTGCAAAATTCACCATTGCTGCCTCTTCTCCACCTCCGACCGCCATCTCCATCTGAAATGAAGCTATTTCACCTCCTTCCTTCCTTTTTCCGTCTATATGCTCTCATCACTCCATTTTTTGCAACTTTTTAGGCACCCGAAGCAGCCTACAAAGTGCTGTTTCGCTGCCTCAAGCTGCCAATCCCTATTGGTGCTCCCAAATCAGTAAAGTCGCCGACCGATTGATTTCATTATTCTTTAATTTTCTACTTTTTTTCAATTTTCACGAACAGCTGTTCCATTTGCTGTAGATGAACTCTCAGCAGTCTTTTCAACTTACTGTTAGCGGGAAAGATCAATACTAATCGGTACTATACTGTAGTTGAATTGCTTACGGCGAGGGCAGAAATTGTTGATGTAGTGAGAATATGGAAGTATTGGTTAATTTATGATGATGTAGTGGATGAATCGCAGATTTTGAATTCAAAGTGATAAATTGTTTCAGTATGTAGAGAATTTAGTGCATTTTGAGCTGATTTACTATATGTCGCGCTGCTGCGGCGACAAGATGAGCTCCGATGCTGCTCTAGGTGGAGGTCCTGTTTTAATTTTGGTTATTTTATTTTTTTGTTCGCTTGCATTTTACTATTAGTGTGTTAACATGATTTGTTTGTTCTAGTCTTTTTACTAGTGGCTTCTGGCATGAATTTTGATTTTTGATTGAATAATGTGCAGCGAAGTGGTTTGAGGCTGCAAAATTTATGATACATAACATGAAATAATTTTGGTTGCACATGGCTAGTTTGGCTTCAAAATGTTCAGAATTCTACGTTAATAGCAAGGTCATTATGTTTCTCTTTCGTTGTTTTAAGTACATATAGTGACGCAAATTAATTTTTCTTCCATTTTTTTTCTTGGTGATTCATTATTTTCAATGTAGAAAGCACACAACAACAGATTGATCGGGATAGTGCGTCCATGGAATTTATTGATAGGGTGACTGGTGCCGACGAGGAAGGTCGATCTCGCAATCGTATTCTTAAAGGATGTTCCTGAACTTGTAGATTCTCAAACTGTAAAGCAAGTGATTTCTGGTGTTTGCAATGGAGATCTCGAAGTCAAAACACTAAATGTAGGCAGCAAGGAGGAGGAACACTCTGGGCAAAATATTCTTCACAAGAAGGAAGTCGTGCAATCTTTTGCTACGAAGTAACACAATGTAATTGAGGAACAAAAGGGAGAGAATTATGCAGACGGTGAAGTGAGAAGAGATGAAACCAATCTACGGAAGCTGAATGATCCCAATTCTTTTTTCTAGGCATGTCATGGATCAATTAGAGATGGGAAACATAACCATGTTTTCTGCATTGATTTAAAGGATGGATACATATAATCAAGAATCATTTACATTTTTCTTCTTGTTTTTGACTATTTAGCTACATGTCCAGGGTGACATCATTTTGTTTGTTAAAAGGTATAAAGTTTTGTTGATCCAAGAAAGCTCTTTCTGTTAAATGAGCTTTCTTGTTTATGTTAAATGCTTTTGGTGTTTAGTGCGTGAGCTTGCTACTGTGATAGTGTTAGTGTGTTCTTGTGTTTGAATGTGATACTGTGATCTTTATTCTTGTTGTGATGCGATCGATGGTGATACTTGTTGTGATGCGATCATCTTGTTATCGTGATCGATATTCGTGATATCGTGAACGCTACGATTAAATTTATCTTTCAAATACTACGTCGAAAAGGTATCAAATAAGGTCTCAAAATGAAGATAAAAAAATTTGAACTTTTGGTGAAACAATTTTGATAATCGTTGTTCTAAATCAAAAGTTACGGTCGTTTATAAGAAAAACGTTCCGGTTAATGCAAATACTTTTTCGGCTTTCAAATTTACATCGGAAGGGTATCGTATTTGGGCTCAAATTAAAGAGAAAAAAAATGAATTTTGTTGAAATTTTTTTGATTGATCGGAGTTCTAAATCAAAAGTTATGGTTGTTTGAAAAAAAAAAAAAGATGAAGCAGCTTATATTTTTTTGAGAGTCAGCCGCTTATATTGATGAAGATGAAGCGCGCATGTCCAATAAGAGGGTATTTTTTACCGTCTGAATTTTTTTTTGATCCTTTTTACAACTAAAAAAATGAGCGTGTTCTGTTTATTTATTTTAGGTCAAAATTTGGATTTTTCCCTCATTTCCTCTAAAATATAATAAAAATAATTGAAGTAATGATTAGAAAGTTAAGATGTTTTTTTGAAATTTATGTAGATAAAGAAATGATTGGTGAGAGAAATTAAAATAAAATAGTATAATAAAAAAAAAAAAGTAATAAAGTAGATAAAGTGAAATGGTGATAGATGATTAATATTTTTATTTGTAGTTGAATAAATAATTGGTAAGAGAATTGTAAAAATAATTGGTGAAGTGATATAAAAAAACTCCAAAAAAAACTCCAACCAAAACAAACAGGAGCTTAATAGTCTTTTTCGGATCTTCTTAGCTAATGGGCCGAAAA
Source organism: Gentiana straminea (assembly GCA_036785695.1). Taxonomy (NCBI): domain Eukaryota; kingdom Viridiplantae; phylum Streptophyta; class Magnoliopsida; order Gentianales; family Gentianaceae; genus Gentiana; species Gentiana straminea. The sequence continues at coordinate 12,159,743 of JAVUPR010000265.1, forward strand.
GGCTCAACCCGATTTGGGACATTTCCGTGGGCTTCAGTAAAGTTTTGCCTTTTCATAGCGCAAATCGCCTTCAATTCATCGACATAACACATGTCGTCGTCTGCCCTATGATAAACCGATCGACGTGAGGTGTTTCTCAGCTCATTCAACTAGCATTGTGTAGGTTCGCCTCGATCTGAGATATCTGAGATGGACAATCCGGTCATTCAGCAGACATTGCCCCATGATGATAACTGCTACAATAATGGCTCCATGATTTATGTCCCTTTATGGCATGAGCTATGAACCGCTTCACGATCTCACCCTCATACATTATCACACACGTCAAGGATTTAACTCTCCAGTTGAGTCTCATGAAAAAAGTATCATCACTTACAAAATCCGAACTACATTTTAGCTTGATCCCAAACATCTGGGTATGTAGGCCGCCAACGAATTGGCTCGGCTATTAATCATCAAAAAACCACCAAATAAGTAATTGGGTTATCCTTATGTAGTCCAATTACTTGATTCTCAACCCGATTTTATCACATGTCGACCTCCCGAACATTCTTAGGATAACTCATCTTCTCAATAGCTTCAACCTTGGCCCTATCTACTTCTACGTATCCCGTAACGAGCCTCAATGCTATCTCTTCGCCCTTCTCATTCTTTTCAATAGTAATTCCACCTTTTTTGGGAACTACTTGAGTTGGGGAAACCCATTCACTATCCGCGATGGCATAAATGATTCCCATGTCCAAGTTTGATGATTTCCTTTTTAACAACTTCTTGCATGTGAAGTTAAGCCTCCTTTGGGGCCAGTTTCCTTACACATTTAGCACCCTCACTAGTCTTGATCTTGTGTATGCAGATGTCAGGGAGATATTCCTTTGATATCTCCCACTTGCCATCCAAAGGCTTTCTCATTTTTGCGCAAGACGCTTAACAATTTAAGCTCTTCTATACGAGATAGCTTGGCAGAGATGATCAAAGGAAGCTTGTCACCTTCTCTTAAAAACACATACTTAAGATGTTTAGGCAACGGCTTCAGAACCAAATCTACGGGTGAGGATCCTCTAGACTTGATTTAAGATCTCCACTCTTCAACTCAACATCGTTGAGCTTACTTAGTGGCCCCTCGCCAAAGCTTCTTCTCTTAACTCATCATCGAATTCAATCGCTAACCGATCTAGATTAACCACACCATGGCTATTCGGATTATCGATCAATCGCTCATATTCCGCTCCACCTTGACTTGCTCGTCCATCTGAGTCATTGAAGTCATGAAATGACTCTCAATGGAAAAGCCGGTTGGAGAACCAGAGGGTACTTGAATAGATTTAGAAACACTATAGCTCACCTCTTGGTCACCAACTCGAATAGTTACTTGCCCACCATCGCAATCGATGAGGGCTCTAGCCGTGGATAGGAAAGGTCTCCCAAGAATCGTGGGGACTTTCTCATCTTTTCCCATATCTAAGACGTACCAATCCGCGTGGGAAAGGTAAATCTATCGATCCGGACTAAAATGTCTTTCGAATCCACAAGAAGCTTTCTTAGAAGATCTATCGGCCGAACCGAAGGTTCACGGAAGTGGGTTCTAGAAGACTTTGTAAACCCAAATTCACGCAATACGTACAATGGCATCGAGTCGATGGATGCACCCAAGTCACATAAAGAATTTGGAAAGACTAAGCCTCCCATCCGCAATGTGAGCATGAATTTTCGGGGGTCACCTCTTTTGATTGGTAAGTGTCCTGGATAATTGATCATTGAACAATCCTCACCAATTGCCTCGATCCATTTCGCTTAACTTCTTTTCGAAGACACAACATCCTTGATGAATTTTGTATACTTAGGCATCTCGACCAAGACCTCGGATAATGGCAGCATTTACCCGAGTATTTTTCAAAAGGTTAAGCACCTTTTCATACTTCTTATCCTCACTCGAAGTAGGGATGTTGCTCTTCCTCGGTGGAAATGGAAGCTTCTTCAACTCACTCTCGGAAAATACTTTCTTTGAGGAAGCACCGATGCCTTGTCTTCCATGTCCTTCCACCTTACAACTTTTTCGTACTTTTTATTAGTCGTGGATCACCCTCCCCGGCTTTCACTTGATTCTTCATTCCGCAGGGAACAGCCACCGAGGACTTACAACTTCTTCACCTCTCGGGGGATCTACCACCGAGTCTTTTCTTGCAGAACGGGGGAACGTAGATGCTCAACTCCCCTCCCGCCTTATCACCGGCGGGGAGGGGGCAAGGTTTCCCTGGTGAGAGGGACCACTGCCGCTGAGTACCGCTTCTAAGATTCATCGCACCGCCTCACGGCATGCCATAAGGAATCGAAGGAACCAGGTCGGTGCTTTGGCCACAATTGAAATCGCCTTTGGGCTCTTAGGCCACACTTCGGATTTTTCTCTATAAACCGGGCAACCGCCACGATGGTCTAAGCTTGCCGGTCGCCCATCGCTTCTCAAGGTTCTTGATTGTGCTCATTAACATTTGGATATTATTATTTTGCTCCCCTCGGAAGTTATTGTTCTCGCTCCTTCTGGTTCCTTCTCGATAGGAGTCCAATCTAGCTTCAAGATCATCGACGCGAGAGGGCCTTCGGGAGTTCGAATGTTTTGAGAGAAAGGTTGGCTAGACCGACTTTGAAATGCGGGATTTGGATTGTTAGGCCAACTTTGATTTAACCCTTGATTTAGATTGAGAGGAGTTCAAGCTCGGGTTCCGATTAAAATTAGGGTTTCGATTGAGATTCGAGTTTTGATTGAAGCTTTGACGGAAACCCCGATTTTGAAAATTGCCCGGCGGAGAATTGATTTCCAAGCCTACGATTCGGCCGGCCATTGAAGGCATTGATCTCTCGCGTTCGTCCAATCATAGGACGAAACGAGCAAGTGTGCCCCCATATCGTCACATACTTGGCATGCGACTTGATTATACCGTCCATGATTCGGGACGAAGCATTGACTTGATAAGGAACAGGGGAATTAAATTGACACCGGCCAACCATATGGCCGTACCGAGAGCAATTTTCGCGCAAAGATTTAACCGAGAGTCTCCGCAGAAATGAAAAGGAGTCCGATAACTCGGATTTGGAGATGTCGTGGAGAGAGTACCCAAGTGCTGGGAAGATGGCGATTTCATTTTGCATTTTCACCTCCTCGATCCTGAGGAGGAGGAGGTGGTGCCCGAATACGCCTTGAAAGGAGGGGGCGTAATTATATTTGGCAATGTCTTCGAACAATGCCCACCCCTCTTCGAGGCGTTTTCCTCGAGAATGCCCCCTCGATGAACTATTGACCATGCCCTTGGTGAGCTCGGTCAACCCAATCGAAAGTATTGACTTGCCTCGCAAGTCTAACCCATGGTGGGGGCATTTACGAAGAAGAGCCTTAAATCTCTTCCATGCCTCAAAGAATAGCGCAAATCGCCTTCCAATGCGGCCCAAGTGGTAATGGATTCATCGACATAACACATGTCGTCGTGCATGCCGCATCGCCCTATGATAAACAATAGCCGGGGTTGACGCGATCGACGTGATTATTACAAAATCGAGGTGGTTGAAGCCTAAAAATGAAGAATTTATTTTTTCTAGAAAAATTATTTTCCCGCCAAATCTGTTCTGGTTCTCCGTACTAGTTACGAAAACACAAAAAAAATTCTTCATTCAACTAGCATTGTGTAGGTTCGCCTCGATAGGCAAACCGTCCGAGATATACAAAACAACGAGATGGACAATCCGAATCCTAGCTTTTGTCATTCGAAAATAAACTAGACGTAAGAGGACGAAATCCAAAGCTAGGAAAGATTGAAAGACATTGCAAGTTCCAAATTATGAGCAATTGATCCACTATCAACATTCAATTCTAATTCGGATTAATTCGTGATCTCTACTCAAGTCTGCTAATCAAACATAAATAATCGGCTCCATGATTTATGTCAATCCTTTATGGCATGAGCTATGAATAAAAGCGCTTCACGATCTCACATAAATCCCTAGAAATACATTATCACACACGTCAAGGATTTTTAACTCTCGGACGCCCGTCCGTTGAGTCTCATGTCCAAACTCTCGTATCAAAAAAAGTATCATCACTTACAAAATCCGAATCTCTTTTTTTCTCTACATTTTAGAACTTAATCAACTTTTGATCATCTTTTTGATCGTAATAATGTCCAAATAATCATAAAACATACAACACATAAATCAACCGGGTATGTAGGCCGCCAACGAATTGGCTCGGCTATTAATCATCAAAAAACCACCAAATAAGTAATGGGGTTATCCTTATGTAGTCCAATTACTTGATTCTCAACCCGATTTTATCACTGACGATTTTGAGCATCGTCAGAAATATTTTTGGCATGCTATGTACATAGCTCTTTAGCGTGATGTATACTTATTAAATTCCTAGTGGTTTTAGATATTTGCATAGATACTTGAAAAAAAAATATGCCTTAGAACGTTATTGTTCTCCATAAGAAAAATAAAAAAAAATAAAAAAAGAGGAGTTGTTTGAAAAAATATAGGTCTAATAAATAAGCATTTAAAAATTATGTCAAAAACATTTCACTACAAATTATCCTCATGAATTCTCCTCAAAATGCCTTTTCAGACTTATTTTCTAAATTTCTTTCATTGTGTGCACAAAAAAAAAATTTACTATTTTGTAAATGTTTATTTTTTAAGCATATTATTTCAAACACCAAAATTTTCAAGATTCTACGTTGTCATTGTATGGGAAATTTTTAGGTTGTGACTTCATTTGAGGTGACTTAATACGTAGAATAATCCGGACCATACAGTTTAAATTCAATTTAAAAAACTGACAGTTCATATAATGCTACACGTGTCTCCACATCGTGTGGAGACACCACTAAAAACCTCCCCATTGTATGGTGGTCCGTGTAAGTTTTGTATCATTATGTTATCAATCTTGTCCCATCAAACTTTTTAAAAAGTACTTCATTCGTTTCAAAATAACCGAAGCATTTGTTAAATCATTTGTTCCATTTTATGTAAGGAATACATTTTCAGTGCAGTGTTTATTGTGTTTTTCCAACATCTACAATTATTTATTAAGCAGTGTTAGAATAAAAACAACATTGCATAACTTAAATACTAGGTTTTTTTTAGGCGAGTTCTATTGGCACCACTATTTTACTATTGACACATTTTTTTTCTTTTTTTCTTATTTTTCATCGCAACACCAAATCACTTTTTGGCACCACGTTATGCGCGTCAGAGCCACTGACGTTTTTTTCTCTCACAACGTCAGTGGGTCTAACGTTTTACACCAATGACACATTTATAACTGTAAAATTAGTGTCACTGACGTTGGGATTGAAAATCAACGTCAATTCCAGTGACGCTCGTACCGCAAACGGGCGTCAGTGCCAATAACATTATGCTGTTCAAAACAATAAAAATATTCAATGTGTTGCCAAGAGTGATTTATAGGGTGCCGAGAGTAATCGTGGTACCCTGAGTATTTTCGTGGTGTCGATAGAAGCCGCATTTTTTATAGTCAAATTTAAACATTAACTTATATCCTTAAAATGCGTGTTTTTATCAACTACGTTAGTTATTTTTAAACGGAAGACATACAAAAAATTTCATCTAAAATTTGTGGCAAATTTTTGATGGGTTGTGATAATGCCGAAATTATCACGGTTGTCTAGCGGTGGTGTAAGTAGTGGATATCTGGCTATAAAAGTGTATGATAGTGATGCAAGCCGGTGGTGCTCGGCGGTGAAGTGGTGGCGACGTATGAACAGTAGAGAGAGTATGCAATTTGGCAGAGTTTTGCCTTGTTTTCTATTTCTTGTCCCCTTTAGTTGTTACATTGAAACCCCCCCCCCCCTTTATAGGTGGGAGGAGAAGCTAGGGTTTTAGCTACAGATAAATAAGTACGGTATCCGTGCGATGCGGTGCCAAGTGTATATCGGGTCGCTGAGCGTACGGTCGCATGTCGTCTTTCTTGTCCTCTAGCTGATTCCTTGCTTTCTCCTGCATGGGCTCTTGTGGTCTCTGATGGACCTCGCTCTTTCAGGGTTGTGGGCCGGCCCCTTGGCCTTCTAATGACCTCGCATGGTTGAAGGTTCCTAGCGGGGATCTTTGGCTGGCGATCCCAAGTAATTGAGCTGTATCGCCGCGGACGTTGTGGCCGCAAGCCTTGTCTCCTTACCTGGTGGCCGGAAAGGTTCAAACTGGGGTCCATAGGTGACATTACGATTTAGGCATATCAATGGCCCCCTACTCCGTGTCTTAGGCATTTTCTCGAAATGTCAAGCAGGGAGTAAACTATGCTCGTGGATTGCAGGCGGTTCTGTTTGAGCACTGAATGCTGTGTTGGTTTTTTATGACCTCGGTGTAGCCAAGCGACTTGTTTGTTAGGGTCACGCTATGAAGCAGACGACCATGGGTGCCGTATTATTAAGCAGACAGACTTATGATGCCGCGCTATTAAGCAGATGGATTTATGACGCCGCGCTATTAGGCAGACGGACTTATGACACCGCGCTATTAAGAAGACGGTCTTATCACGCTGTGTTATTAGGCAGACGGAATTATGATGCTGCGCTATTAATCAGACGGTCTTATCACGGCGCGCTATTAAGTAGATGGCCTTGTCTTAGGTAGCAATACCCTTTGCGGGCTTATTTGGACTGAGCACCTTAGATGTGACAGTTTTGTTTTAGGCGGAGTGGGCTATCTGTCATGGATGGTGGAGTAGTTGAAGGGTCAGATCGTGGCTTGGGGTAACCGACAACTGCCTTGATGACTACCCATGTAGTAACGTGAACCTCAATTGTCGTCCGGTAATGATGACGGTTTTTGGAATTCGAAATTCGAAAAGACCGCCTGAATCTAGGCCGTTGGATAAATTAAGATGCAGCCGTAGGATCAAAAGACTCCTTGCCTATATAAAGTCCCTCACTCCATTTCGCATACACTTTCGCTATTTAGAATCCTTGGTTCCTTTCATTTCCACCTTAAGAGAAAGCTCTAGTTAGCATTTGAGGTTTCCGGCAAGGGCTTGAGTTTTTTGGTCGAGGTTTGAAGATCCCGACTATGGGTTGAAGGTTCCAGCCACTTATCTCCAGTTTCCGATCTATTACTCATCCCTAAACTAGGTATTTTCTTCAGTTTTAGTTAATTCCTCTTTGATTTTTCTTCCTGCTTTTTCATTATTGCTTTCGCGTGAGTGATGTTCACCTTTATGTCATTGCATTTTGATATGATTTAAGTTTGGGATGTCCGACAACAAATGCACCCTGGGAGGGGGTTCCGATGATGATCAAGAGGTTTTTGATTATGATCCCAACGGTGGGGGAGATGATGACCTTAGTTCCAGTGGACGGCGAGATCCTCATGTATACTTTGAGGTCTTTGAATGCTTGTATGCTTTGAGGTCTTTGATGGCTTGCAAGCACTCCTCTGTCCACGCGAACGTTTTGTTTCCTTTCAGGATCTTAAAAAATGGCAGACTTTTCTCGGCGGACTTTGAGATGAACCTTCCCAGAGCGATTATCCTCCCGTTCAACCTTTGCACTTCTTTGATCGTTGTTGGTTCGCTCATATTCAACAGAGCTTCAATTTTTTCGGGGTTCGCTTCGATTTCTCTCTGACTTACCATGAAACCCAAAAAATTTCATGCTTGCACTCCGAAGGTGCATTTGGACGGGTTAAGCTTCATTGAATGTTTTTTGACGTTAGCATCTCATACCCAGCTATCCTATCTACCATTTTGTCGATTCTTGGCAGCACGTAGGGATCTTTCGGGCATGCCTTGTTCAGATCCGTGAAGTCAACACACATGCGCCATTTTCCGTTGTGCTTTTTTACCATGACCACGTTGGCTAGCCAGATGGGATGTTTAAGCTTTTTGATGATTCCTGCTGCCAATAATTTTCCGACTTCCGTTTTGATGGCGATCTCTTTCTCCTTTGAGAACTGACATGTTTTCTGTTGAACCGGCCTGAAATTAGTGTCGACGCTCAGATAATGCAATGGGACCTCAGGCTCGACACCTCTCATGTCGGTCACTTCCCAGGCAAAAGCATCCATATTTTCTTTCAAGAGCATGACCAGCCTCTCCTTTTCTGGCTTGTCCATTTGGGCTCCGATCTTTATCTTCTGGTCGGGATATTTCTCATTTATGATGACCTCAACGAGCTCATAATTAGCTATGAATTCGGGCTGCTCTTTAACTTGTAAGGTTTCACATTCCACCGTTTCGATGGCGACCTCCTTGACCATGTTGATTTGACTCGAGCCCGCATCTAACTCCTCGGTTCTAGGCCTCTTTGAGTCTGGTCTATTTTTGGTGATATAATCGAGGAACAGTCCCGATTGACTTCTAGGGACTCCAACATTGTCGCCCACATAGAACTGGACCTTATGGTGTGGGATGGAAGCAACCATTTGAAACTTTCTCATAGCATGTATCCCTAGAATCATGTTATAGTAAGACGGGAGATCGACAATCAGGAAAGTTACCGTTTCTGTTCGACAAGGCTCGTAGTCGCCGATGGTGATTTTTGTTAGGAAATCACTAGTTTAACGCAGCGGAATTTAAAATTTGATTTCCTTTTACTAGATCGTTCTTCGTTTAATGCAATAAACACGTTAAGTAGTTTGACGGTTATACCTTAGATGATCTATAAGATCGTCGCTTTGACCGTCAACGGAGAGTAGTTTAGTGCGGAAGCCGTCCACGCGTCCGGCCTCTATCGCTAATCCACACGAACCCCTTGCCGGAATCCTCCTTGGATTGCTATCGGAAAAACTCCGGTTGTTAGACCGGCCTTTTCTTCCCTCATAAACTCACTATGGATTGCTCTCTATTTTACACAAGAATTATGAGCTCTTGCAATTGTGATGTACAAAAGAGCTTGACACCCACCTCTTTTATATAGCTATATGTGGCGCCCCATATGTGTGTAGGAGAAGAAAACATTTTCCCAATAAAATAAGAAAAATCTTCTAGATTGATTTATCTCTTTAATTAATATAATTTGTATATAATTAATATCTTGTATTTTATTTATTCATAATAAATAAATACCACCATATTAATTTACCACTTTAACCTTTATAGTCTAGAGATAAACTTTCCTTATTTGGTTATCAACTATAACCGCATTTTAATCCGACTCGATGTTCATATGTGTGTGATCCGATAGGCTTCCGAATATGTTGGCCGTAGACACAAAGTGCAATTTACTAAAATGCCCTTCATGCCTAACGATCACGGGATAGCGTCTAGCAACACACCGTGACTCCCAATCATCGGAAGAGTCAAAAGCAATGACTACTACCTTTCATGTGAAGCAGTTACCGTGTAATTACAATCCTATCGCTGTAATAATATGCATACGATCGTATCTCGAGTGTCAATACATTAACGATCGTATCTTATAATCTGGATATCATGCTCTCTCGGGATAACACATTTACTCCCACTTTGCAAAGATTCTCGAGAGCTAGACATTCCTTATAAGAAGGCCATTTCGGATATTCGATCCCAATCATAGGATACGCGATTCCCGGATGACCAATCATGTATGCTCCGCATGCTTCAATATCATACCCCATCACTACCGCATGATCGCTCCGTGGTTAGGAGAAATCTCAATAGTGTCAAAGCATGACAATCCACACCGTGATGCCATGAAGACTCCGGTCAAAAGGATAATTACACAACCGCCACATAGTGTGACACTTAATGTAAATTGGTCAGTCTAACGTACGCATTCTCTAATACACGTCCACGTACAGTCCAAGTGTTCCTACACTTCGATAGACGAGATCTATCCCTATCTTCTAAAAGATAGAAGACATCCAATACGTGAGTCTGATTATACTATCAATGTCCCATTTGATAATATGTAAGACTAGAGACATGTAAGTACCAATCTTGTTATAGTGATTAGAGATCTCATCAACCATAATCACTATCATGGTTTCTCTATCACAGATTGACACTAGGGACGTTATTATATATATATATATATATATATATATATATATATATATATATATATATATATATATATATATATATATATATATACAACAAATAACATGAAGATAAACAATATATAATAACATAAGTGCTTTTATTAATCATAATAAAGTTATTACATGAACTAAATAGACTGTAAATGACCCGACCCGGTCGGACACGTTCGGATCCATTCACTTGAACCGTGTCATTGGAGAAACCCTCTAGCAGCCCTAGGTAGGGCTTCAATTTAGCCTAGCCGAAACCGATTCGCTTTAAGCAGTCAAAGTAGACGATATCACGACCAGCCCCGGTGTCTATCATGACGCGATTGACTCTGTCTTTACCGTTCACCCCGACTTTGAGGATGATGGGTGTATCTCCATGATGCCCTCAACTGTCGAGAGTTCACTTTTAGTGAACGTGATTCCTTTTTCTAATTCTTCCAGGACCATTTGCTTCTCGAAATCTCGGGTATTTATCAGATGTATCTGTGATTTCAACTGATGGTTGCTAGGAAGGCCTCTGTGAATGACCTGGATCTCTCTTTGATACACGCGGGGTTGGTGTCCCCTGTTGGTGTCGGGGCCGGCATCCCTTTTATACTTTGCGGTCGGTCCTTCGATCAACTTGTCAATAGCCTTCCTCAAGGTGATGCATTCGTTTGTTATGTGGCCATGATCTCTATGATACTTGCACCATTTCGAATTATCCCGGCTTTTTGGTTCGGCCTTCATGGGCCTCGGTCTTAGGATATGATCACGAATTTCAAAAAATATTTGCATCGGTGTGGTATTGAGCGGGGTGAAGTCATTTTCGTTGAACTTATAAGGCTTTTTCACCTCGCGATCTTGGTTCGTGCTTTTGCCGCGGTCTTTCTTGCGATCTTCCTCAAGATCCACTTTTCTGTCCTCTTTGTGAGAATGGTGCTCTGTCTTCGATTTTCCTTTTCCAGAAAGGTGTGGCGCTTCACTCAGCCCAATCATCCTGGGCCTCTCCAGCATCTCCCTCAAACCGGACTTTGGCGGCCGAAGATTAAACTCTGTTTTCATAGGGCCTTTGGCTATTCCCGTTAGAAAGCAAGTGATGATGGCATCATCAGGAATGTTCCTGGGTTGGTCGTAGATTTTGACAAATCGGTCATAGTAACTTTTACCGGATTCATTCTCTCCCATACGAACTTCGTAAAGATCTTTGATGGTTTTCTTAGGCCTGCTTGGCGATTCAAACTCTTTCACGTACTTTCCAGATAAATCTTCCCAATTTTCGATCGAGCCCCTAAGAAGTCCGCGAATCCATGATGCGGCCCTATCCTGCATACTGCCTACGAGGGCAATGCACCAGGCCGATTTGTTTTGGGTCGCTAGGGTGATGCGGCCTTGAAAAGCGGTAAGCCAATCGAATGGACAGGTGCTTCCAATTTAATAGTTGTAGCTGTGGTAGTTTACCTTTTCTTTCTCGGTTGGCAACGTCTTTATGATTTTCTCCGAGAGTACATCTATTCCCGAGACTGAGGCGACTTTCTCCGCAGGCCTTGATTTTTTCAACTTCGCTATCTCTTTCCACATTATTTCCATTTGTTCGGCTACGGCGGGGTCGACTCCTCGCCTTGGCAGGGATGGCCTTGCGGCCCGCCCCGATATACGTTCGGAGTTTGCGTGGTTCCGAGATTCACCTTGCTCGGCTCGCTTTTCCCTTATGATCAGACGAGCGTCTCTCCCGTCCCTTCCTTCTTGTCTTGGTGCTACATTTATTTCGGGAGGCCTTAGACGACTCAGGACCGAGCCTCTTTCTTTCTCACCCAGCCTTCTTAAGACGGATCTTCGTCCTTCACTTTTTCCGGCTCTTTTCCGCGGCTAGGTCGGGCCGATGTTTGAACCATATAGTGCTCTTTCCTTCGGCCTTGGTGGCCTGATGAGTGAACACTCTCCTCGATTTCTATCCTCTTGGGTTGACTGTGGTGGCTCTTGCCTTGTACATTTGGACCAGCCTCGACTCTCGGCGTCATCTGCTCGAGAACCGGTAAGGGCTCGCGACCTAATACGACCAGACGAGTGTTAGTCCGGTACATCCTTTCCATGTACTTGGCATATTCTATCATTGCTGCGACTTCTGGATCTTCTTGGAACCCGGGTATTTTTTTGGTACTACCTATTGGCTTCACGGCGGCCTATGCGCCCCGATCGGCTTTTTTTCTTTGCGAGCTAAATCTAAGGCCGCCTCTTTAGATTTGGCTTTCTGGTTTAGGATGTTTCTAGCATCAACGGTAACTAGATCCTCCTATCGGTATCTATCCCAATCCGCAGTGGGATTATCAAATGTTTCCCCTACACATTCGGCGCGGGGTTGATTATGTACGGTCCCATTTGCCGGTGTGGACGTAACCATCTGTGAGTTTTTGCTACCTGCCATGATGCTTCGCGCGAGCTGGTTTAGCTAGAGACAAATCCGTACTCTGGTTGGCAACTACTTTCTGACACAATCTGATTTTCTCTCTGACACCCTCAACTACCTTGTACTATTTGACTTTTGAACGGCTAGATCAAGATCTTTTGATGGTGACAACTCTGGTGGGATAACGGCCGGAAATACGAATTTCAGGGGAGAAAGGTGATGATTGAAACTCAAAACCCCTAAAATTATGTGTTTCCGCCTTGAATGAACATGCACCACCAAGTTGAGAGACTGATTTTTGGCGCAATACAACAGGCCTGACGAGAGGAGCAAGCTGAAAAACGATGAAGGCACTTTTCCCAACGAGATAGTGAAATTTGGCCGTGATGATATCGAGAGAGGTGATACGCTCAAATGCTAACTCGATATATCACGTATTCTCAACAAGAAACACTAGTACACAGCTCCAAATCAAGTGCTCTACTAAAAAGAATGTACTTTTTCTACTGAAGATGGCGAAAGGGTTTCAGCCACCCGAAACTTGAACAAGAAACTCGGTGAGAGAGGTGATTTCTCAAACATTAACTCATGAGTTTTTGTACAAGCTTTGTTAATGTTACCTCATTTTATGATTTTCAAATGAGAGAGTTGATTCCGGGAGCATGTCGGACGATGAAAGCTTTGCAAGACCTGGAAGAAGTAAGAGAGATGATGAAGCTTTGCAGCCCCGTTGTGAGAGGAGCTTTCTGGAGGATCTTCACGCCTGAAAGACCGGAAAGCTTGATGCACTTTCCGGGTAACGGAGCCAACTGATAATGCTGAAATTATCACGGTTGTCTAGCGGTGGTGTAAGTAGTGGGTATCTGGCTATAAAAGTGTGGTAGTGATGCAAGCCGGTGGTGCTCGGCGGTGAAGTGGTGGCGACGTATGAACCGTAGAGATAGTATGCAATTTGGCAGAGTTTTGCCTTGTTTTCTATTTCTTGTCACCCTTTAGTTGTTACATTGAACCCTCTTTTATAGGAGGGATGAGAAGCTAGGGTTTTAGCTACAGACAAATAAGTACGGTACCCGTGCGATGCGGCGCCAAGTGTATATCGGGTCGCCGAGCATATGGTCGCATGTCGTCTTTCTTATCCTCTAGCTGATTCCTTGCTTACTCCTGCATAGGCTCTTGTGGTATCTGATGGACCTCACTCTTTCAATGTTGCGGGCCGGCCCCCTAGACTTCTAATGTCCTCGCAGGGTTGAAGGTTCTTAGCGGTGACCTTTGGCCGGAGATCCCAAGTTGAGCTGTATCGCCGTGGACGCTGTGGCCGCAAGCCTTGTTTCCTAACCTGGTAGCCGGAGAGGTTCAGACCGGGGGTCCATAGGTGGCATTACGATTTAGGCATATCAGGTTGTATAAATGTTGTATCAAATGTCATAAATTAGAACCTCTGGTTTTTTAGTCTTCCACATACTTTAATTTTATCGTACGTGAGATATTAGAAATGAAAAGTTGTAATTATGGCAATTGATAGTTGATACAACCTTTATACAATGGTTGTTATAAAGGATGGTGATACATACACTATACATAGTGTTGAGTGGACGTACACTTCACACATCTTATCTAGGGGTGGCATCGGGTCGGGTCCCATCCCATAACCCTTCAACCCAATTCCCAACCCGATAAGATTTGGGAAACCATTTTGCTCCCTGATGACGGAAAAATTCACTGTTATTTTTATAACTTTTCACCCCGTTTCTGATATCATTTTGAGCACTTTTGTATCATTTCGAGTCTTTAATTCCTAAATTTCATAAAAATATATAAGTCATGAATATTTTATAAAACATCGTGTTTTTATGTGTTTTTATTAGTTTTTGTACCGGTTTAGTAACCGGAGTGTCGTGTCGGATTTACGTTTGGTGTTTTGGTGGTTCATTGCAGGATTATACATTGACCAAGATTCCACGTAACGACATGTTTTGAGCCTAAGAAGATGTATTTTGATGGATGGAAGAATGTGCCATAAGCTAACAAGTTCAAACGGATCAATTGTCCTGAATGCTTCTACCGTAAAATATCTTCGACAGACATTTGACCCAACTTAGAGGCATTTTCTGGGGAAGAGTTCTTCATAAAAGTTGTAGATATTCAAATGAGCTTTCCAACGCATTTTGAATCACGTCATTGGGAGGTCTACAACTCAAGTTATGGCTATTTTATCAATAAGCGCCGCTATAGAAACGCCGGGAAAAGTGGAGATATTTTCCCAACTTGATTATATTCTCCCATGTGGTGCGTATTACTTGCAATGATGGATATTCCCTCCCATGTGCTTGATGATGGCTCCCATGTGCTATATATATATATATATATATATATATATATATATATATATATATATATATATATATATATATATATATATATATATATATATATATATATATATATATATGTATATGTATATCTTTCCCTATATATACTCCCCCATTTCCATTCCTTCTTCCTTGCCCCCTTCTTCCCCTCCTTTCTCCATCTTTTCCCTTCTTTATTTTATGTTGTTGGGGGCCTATAAATTAGATATATATGTAGTTATAATGTCGGTGTAATAACCCGACTAGTTATCGTTTTACTATACTTTCGTTTCCGTTTTTCTTTTATTGCTTTCTTTCATTTTTATGCAATTAGTATAAATACATATATATATATATATATATATGTATATATATATATATATATATATATATATATATATATATATATATATATATATATATATATATATATATATATATATATATATATATATATATATATATATATATATATATATATATATATACGTATAATATATATATCTATATCTATATATCTACATATATATCCATACGTATATCTATATAATTTGTAGTTATTTTATTTCCGTTTTGTTTTCTTTCGTGTTGTTTCTTTTCTTTCTTGTTATATATATATATATCTATATATACGCATATATATCTATATACTAGTATTTATATATATATGTATGTATTTAGATATATATATTTATATGTCGTTGTTATTTCCGTTATTATGACTAACTAATCTCGTTACATAGCCGATTTATGTGAAAACGGGTGAAATCAACCCTCGGTAGACGAGATGGGAGTTGTGTAGCACGTAATATAATGTTTTAATGATTAATCCACGTCCTAAAACTTATTCTAAATATCTTTGAATTAGATTGATCATCTAGTCCACTGTCACACACATCGAACCTATAAATGCATTTTGCGGTGAGATGTGGGAAAAGGGGTTTTGGGATCGTTGCGTAGATTCGGCCTAGTTGTTAGGACCGTTTCCAATACGAGAGGTTTGTCATCGTTGTTCGAGCAACTCAAAGAGCGTAATCATGTTAGGTTAATCGGTTTTCTAAAGGGAAAATTAATTAACTTCACATAGGGTGTTGAGTGAGAGTTGTTCGATCTTAACCGAGAATTAGGAGTTGGCACCCGTGGATGTCGTTAAAATACTGTGGAAAGGTAGGTTGGTTAAAACACACTCCTTATCAAGTTTTTCCTGTGGGGAGATAACCTGTTGGATCATGGCTCGGCTATGCTTTTTAATCACCTAGTTAATCTCGTTAGTTAAATTTTATTTTTCGCATTAGTATAAACACTCCACTTAAAACTTTGATCGCCTAGACTAAGAATCACGTTCGCTTTGGTACTCACAACCACATTTCTCTTGGGACGACCTCGTACTCCTGTAGCTATCCTAGCAATCGACCAGGTACTCTGCCAGTTAGAGAGTTAGTTTACCCACAGTTGCGAGTCTTTATAAATGTATTTTTAGTGGGTGAATTTTTCGCTCATCAAAAAATTGGCGCCGTTGCCGGGGACCAATATTTTAGTGGGTGTATTTTTCTCTCATCACTCCCCGATCCCAAACCCGATAGGTGTCGGGTCCCGACAATCGGGAC
The DNA here is from genome assembly GCA_036785695.1 of Gentiana straminea. Classification (NCBI taxonomy): domain Eukaryota; kingdom Viridiplantae; phylum Streptophyta; class Magnoliopsida; order Gentianales; family Gentianaceae; genus Gentiana; species Gentiana straminea. Next base: position 12,176,095 of record JAVUPR010000265.1, read on the forward strand.
TCCCGGATATTCCGGATCGGGTCGGGTCGGGAATAAATATCCCTGCAAAATGTTATATTTTATTTTTCGTCATTTGTTTTGTAATTTCTCATCAAAAAATCTAATGCATCATCACCATCAACAAAAATATCCATAGTTTAACAATTTCATAAAGATAAATACGCAAGTTCATAATGCAATACAATCAGTCCAATGGTGACCGTAAGACTTTATTATTATAATATAGTCATCGACCCACCAACATATTATTCATAATTCAAAAAATTAGACTAACACCAAAGTAACGTTTTTATTATGAATGTACAACCTCCAACTTAAAAAAAATGCATAATATCACTTGATTGATTCACTGCCACAAATTAAGGAAAACATTAGACAAGAATCAATCAAATTTTCTATATTTTTGCGTTGAGTGCGTATCAATACATAAATAAAAAACAAATAATTATTTTAGGAAAAAAATATATATATATATAAAAGGAAAAATTAGTTTATAGTCCACTTTTCCCCCTTAATTAAGTGTTAATCCAGCTTTAATTTTTTAGTTGCATTAAGGAAAAATAAATTCCATTGGACGAATATACCCTTATTTATCAGCAGTGTATCAGCTTCCTCCCTCTCTTTTCGATCTCCAACTGCTTCTCTCTTCAATTCACCTTCTTCCTCTCAAAGCAAGGTACTACTACTCTCCTTCTCTCGTTTACCCGTACGGATTGGAACGTCGAGAGGATTGACGGAAATCTATCGGAATAATGGCAAAATCCAGCGCCGATGACGGTGAGCTTGTGAGGCGGCCATTGAATGGAAAGCCTTGAATTCTCGGTTAGTCTTTCTCCTTTAATCCTTTTCATTTTGTTTAAGATCTATAGTAATAGCTTTGATACAAATTTGTGTTTTCTTTTTAATGTTGTTTCAATTTGTTTGATCTCAAAAAACAATCTTACTGACTATTCATGGAAGTCTCGTTTGGATTAAGAATTGATTAGTCTTTTTCTGGGCTTTTCATTTTCCTTTGCAGCTTTTTTTTTTTCTTTGTAAATCAACTGTACATATCAGAAATTGCATGCTTCCGCCGAGTATTAATTACTGATTTTTTTGTCACTAATTGTATAGCAGATAATTATATATGCAGAATCCTTTTGTTTTTGGCTGCTTTTCCACTTTCATTACTGCTTTTATTTGTGTCATTTTTTTTAAATTACAGAAAACTGTAGTTGCTTACTGATGAAAATATGCACTTGTTGCAGAATGGATTTGACTGTGTGTTTTTTATTTTCATATTAGGAGCTAGCTGGAGTTGCAGTGCTAATGATTTGACCTCCAATCTTTTTTCTAGTTACAATCCAATTGTTTCAGGTAATCTGGAGTATATTCCATCTTACTCTAAGGTTCAAATGCAATTTTATCTATGTGCCCCACAATTTCTGTCTGAAAATTTGAGGTTAAAAGGTGATCTTAAATTCAATATTAGTTTTTAGAATGAAAAGTTACATATACTTTTTTTTATTACAAACTGAGTTAAAGATCTCAGTATGGATTGTTTTCTCGATTAATTAATTTCCTTTGAAATTATCTTACATATAGCTCATGTGTATCCTTCGTACTTGTATGAAGGCAGTGAGGGAATAACGTTAACGTTAGCTCATGTTAACAAAGTCATTTACAAAATGAGCATTCTCATCTTCTTCTCTTCGTTGCATATGATATTGTGTCCCTTGAATTAAGTCTTAAATGAGTCTTATATGAGCCAGATATGTGTGCCTTGAAGTAGTCACTTGAATTAAGCCTTAAATGAGCCTGATATTGTTTACTGATACTGATACTGTATGCCTTATATGATACTATTAGTGATATTGTATGCCTTATATGAGCCTTATATGATCCAGATATTATATTGTGTCCCTTGAATTAAGCCTTAAATGAGCCAGATGTATGTGCCTTGAAGTAGTCACTTGAATTAAGCCTTAAATGAGACTGCTATGGGAGAATCAAGAAGGTATTCTATTTGAAATGAACATATTATGTCTTCATTTTGTTTGACTCAAATGTGTGTGTAAACTTGGATTTTGATCTGTTTTTTGGTGTGCAACTTTTTCGATTACAGAATACAAGAAGATGATGCTGAAGTTATACAAGCCTTCATAAGCCTACTGCAACTACTACAAAGAAGAAGAAACAAAGGCAGTTGCGCAGATTATGGAATTCAAAGGCAGGCGAAATTGTCGAGTCTAGATACCTTGTTAAAGGAACCTGAGCCTCACGACGGAGGTAATTCACCGAACGAAAACGGTAATAGACATGCCTCTTCGGTTCGGATGATGAAAGAAGCATGGGAACGATTGTTTAAGGCTTATGTCTGCTACAAGAGAAAGCCGATTGGCATGGTGGCCTAATGTGATTGAACCCAAGAATAAGAAGAGGCCTAAAAGAAATGATCCTAAAGAAAAATTAGTATCGAAACATACTCCGAAAAGAAGTAAATATGAGTGCTTGAACTGTAAGAATACATTCACTTCATATCAAGGACTTGGGGGACATAGACCTTGCAACAAAAAACCGAAAGGAGAGTCCTTTTGAGCCTGATACTCTGTACTAATACTGATACGATACTGATACTGATACTGATATTGTGTGCCTAAATGCAATAGATAGGCATAGTTCATAGGCTTACTGTGCGCCTTGGCGTGCTGATGTTTTTCATCTACATTGTATCATCATGTAATATATAGGCCTAGTTCATAAGCTTACTGAACTTGTAATTCAGCTCTTTATGAATTCCGGGCATGATAATTTAGTTCTTTGAACTTGAATATCCTTCTGATAATTTGGCTGATAGTTCAGACTGTTTCAGACTTGTATTGATCTTCTATGTATTACCTTTTAGTCTGATGTACCTATTGTACTAAATATATAGTCTGTTGTATTGATCTTCTATGTATTACCTTTTAGTCTGATGTACCTTTTAGGCTTAATTCATGTGATTAACTACTGAACCTGCATGTTATAAACACCACACCTTAATCAAGTTAATCTATGATATTCCTTTTATCAATCAAAACCACATAAACTTGAATTAAGCCTTAAATGAGTCAGATATGTGTGCCTTGAAGTAGGGCTGAGCTTGGGTTGGGTTGGGTTGATTTGGGTTGGGTTTTTACATAGTATAAGTCGGGTTGGTTGAAGAAAAAATAAACCCAAACCAAACCAAATGACTATAAAACCCAATGGGTTGGTTCGGGTTGGTTTCGGGTTGGGTTTAGGGTTTTCAACCATAAAACATGCATTTATAATAAAACATTTATGCTATAAAATCAACACACGTGTATATATCAAAATTCGAGCTCCATACCATATGTTTATAACAATAATCGTTAAAGAAAACATTTTTTAGGAAAGAGTCCAACAACATATAACAAACCAACAACATATAGAAATAATAATTAAAATCCAATAGTCATACATAAAAACATCTTACATGGATTGTTTTTTCTGAAAAAGGTCAAAAAATCGTAGAAAAAAACCGAACCAAACCAAAATGTTTTCGGTTCGCGTCAAAACCCAACCCAAAAAAATGGGTTTCAATTAGTTTGGGTTTTGGGTTGGATTGGGTTCATTGGGTTTTCTGATCAGCCCTACCTTGGAGTAGTTACTCGAATTAAGCCTTAAATTGATATTGATACTAATGCGATATCGATACCGATATTGTTTTCGATATCGATACGACATCGATACCGATACCGATACCGACATCTTGTTTTGTGTAAATGATGCGATTAAATTCGGCTTTCAAATACTACGTCGAAAAGGTATCAAATGAGGTCTCAAAATTAAGATAAAGAAAATATGAACTTTGGTGAAACAATTTTGATGATCGGTGTTCTAAATCAAAAGTTACGGTCGTTTATAAGAAAAACGCTCCGGTTAATACAAATATTTTCTCGGCTTTCAAAATTTACGTCGGAAGGGTATCGTATTTGGGCTCAAATTAAAGAGCAAAAAAAAAAAAATTTTGGTGAAAAAATTTCGATGATCGGAGTTGTAAATCAAAATTTACGGATGTTTGAAAAAAAAAAAAAAAAAAAAACAAAAACAAAAACATACCTGAAGTAGAAAGGAAGCACTTGAAGATATACGCGTGTCCCTTCTATAAAGGGGTAATTTTGTCCGTCTGAAATTGTTTGTCTTTTTTGCAACTAAAATAAATAGTGTGTCCTATTTATTCGTTTTGTAATTTTTTTTGTTCTTTTCCCTCAATCTCTCTATATAAAAAACAATTAATTTGATCGGGTCGGGTCGGGATCCGTCGGGATTCAAACATTATACCCGGATAAAATCCCGTCCTTGTTCGGGAAGGGAGAAACCCGACAAAATCGGGTCAGGAAAAATAAGAGCCATGAAAAATCGGGTTGGGAAAGAGATGAGAACCGGGTCGGGTCGGGTTTTAAGGGATTTTTGTCCAGCCTATCCATACATTTAATATTATGCATTATTTGTAGTGGATATGTTATTTTTCTATTATAAATGTTTTCAAACTTGTGTTATTTTTACCACGTCGGCACCGTTGTCGAGGACAAATTTTATAATACAACCGTTGTAGAAAAGTTGTATCAAGTGACATACATTACAACCATTCATTTCTAACCTCTCACACACGATAAAAGTGTTATATGAAAGAGAGTAAAAATGAGAGGCTCTAATGTATGTCACCTGGTACAACCTTCTTACAACCGTTGCACCATAAAATCTCCGTGTAGTCGAGTGCGATAGTACCGTGTAAACTCGAAACCCAACCGTGGCCGTGTACGGCGAAGAAAATTCTAAAGGTTTAGCTTCGTCTCAAAGGGTCAGTCCGCCACTGTTTACAGTCTTCTCAAGGCACGTTTGAATCACCTTTCCAATTTTCAAACCTTAATCTTATGTACATAAATGTTGAACTTCTCCACGTTTTTCACATGTTTGGATTCCTGTTCGTCTCGTACACTCCTCCCAATCCATCTACAACCACAGTTGCTCCTTCCTCTTTCTTCACTAAACCTCTCCTCCTCCGCCGCCGCCGCCTCCGCCGCCATCAGTATCCACTTCCACCGTAGAAGATTAAGTTCATCACTTACCGTTATGTCCTCCGTCAGTTCCAGCGATTGCTATCCTGTTGAACTCAATGACGAGTCTGATTTTGATCAAATTGTCTCCTCCGATGGACTCATCTCCATCTGTGGCTTTGGTTCCCTCCTTTCTGGTGAGTTCTGTTTCTATAGCTATATTGCTTTCGCCTTTCGATTGACGTTTACAATTACGGCAATTGTGTGTGTGTGTGATATGCTGTGATTGTTTGGGAAGAGCAGAAAAAAGCGCACGGAGTACATTTCCGGAACTAATAAATTTCAGAATGGGGAAGTTGAGTGGATTCAGAAGAGTGTTTGCTCATATGGCTCCAATTTTCTTCGAGCGTGGTATTGCTAGGCCTGAGACCAAGGTTTTTTTTTCAATTTTAAATTCTTCAGCTTTTTTTTATGCTTGAAATACTTGCAGTATCTACCATGCCTTTCGAATATGTATTTGCATTTGAATTGTGATAAATATTCAAGCTCCCATTTTACACTAGTTTTTGCTATTTCCATTTGATCCAAGTAGATGTATTGAAGTAATGCAAAAGCTTGACTAGCTGTATTGTAGGGTTATTCGTTTTTTTAATTATTATTTGCAGATAAAGAGAGAAAGAGACACTTTTGTTTCACGATTTTTGCACTTTTATCGTCATGTTTCGTCTTAGCACTTTTAGTCCTCATATATGCATTTGTTTTACTTTTTCACTCCATTTTTGCCATGTGAAAATTTTGTATTGGTTGGAGTCTATTGCACAGTTAATGTTGGATGTTGGAAACGTGGCACTCATGACGGAGAAGTGCTAAATTCGTGAAGTAAAAAAGAACCAAAAGTGTCTTTATTCCGCAGATGAATTCTGCAACACGACTCTGTTCTAGTTGCTAACTTGGTAAGGCCTCGTACAATCTTCAGGAGGTGTCAAGCTTGAGCGTGGAGCCTTGTGATGGTGAAACTCTTATAGTTACACTTTTCGAGATTCAAAGATCGGAGGTATGCAGGCTTTGTTTTGCCATTGTCATTGTTTGGCTTGTTGGAACAATAAGATGCTCGTAATTAATATTATTCGTCTTAATTTTTATTCAGATGCCGTCATTCATTGAAAGGGAGCACGAGTTCCGTTTTTTGGCTGTGAGTTGGTTGATCAATTATCTGTTGCCTATTTTCCTTATTTTTGGCACTGAATAGCTTATCTCCTGTATATTATTAACTGAATCTTCATTTATCTCTTTTGAAGGTAATCCCTGAAACATTAAATGGATTAGTTTATGTGAATCGTGCGGTAAGTATGCATCAACTGCTTGACTTGCTCAGGGATTATTCTAATTTAGCAATTAGCTAAAATTATGTTTAATGACATCTCAATGGATGTGGATGTAGGTACTCTGTGCCCGTTACAGTGATGAAGAATATTTTCAGAAGAGATGCAAAGGTAGTCTTTTCTTTCTTTTGATGTCTTATCAACTATTGAAGCATTTACTTTCTTCAATATAAATAATGGTATAACCTAAAGAGTGATCGTGGCTTCTTTTAAGCGGCTTTTGCTCTCTGGCGAGCTTAATAAAGTAGAAGTAAACACATCAGACTTCGTAAGTAAACTATGCAAAGATGCAATCGTGCTGGAATGGGGAAACTATTGTGTTTTGTACATCAACAAAGTGAACTTTGTGAAGTTTAAACATTTCTTTTCCTTAACATGCTGCCTCCTGGACTTGAAACCGAGTTACTTGAGCTGTTTTCTTTTGTAGCTAGATTGAACTGTCTGTAAGTTTCCCCAAAGCATTTTGAATTTGATACAGATGGAAAAACAGGAATGTTATATATCCTCAGAATGTTTTGCAGGAAGTCAAGAGCTATTTTTTGAGCGGTATGGAAGATATAACATTCACAAAATATGGCAAGATGATATCCTACCATGTCGAGTTTATCTTCGCCACTGGTAGGTGCAAAATCTGATTTTCCTCCTGTACATTGTGTAGCATCTGCATGAATTCAGCCTACTTGCCTTACACATTTTATTTTGTTGAGATCTGGTTTCTAAGTCCTAATTCTCGACACGTTGCTTGGAATGATAAGGCGGCAAACTATTAGCTATAACATTCAGCAGAGTTCTACGATGCACGGATATTTCTGTTTAGTAGTGTGTCCCGTATTTGATACATAGCCGGCACATATACCCATCAGATACTTAGGATACACGTCTTAAGCGGATATGAACTTATATCTTCGATACGTAAAAGGAAGAACCCTATTAAAAGTTGAAGAAACACCACCAGCAAATTAATGAAAAGCTGCCCATGATGAAAAAAACCCACTAAAAATTGTTTTATTTTTAATATTTATAATTTGGCCCTTGTAATCTTTTTATGTACAGTTTGGTCCCTATATTTTTAATATTTTTGCATACCTCCTCCTTAGCCGTATCCTATATTTTTAAGAATGCATGCCCACGTATCCGGATCCATACCCACATATCTGTATCCATGTGACGTAGGTTCAGGCTCTTCCTCTCTTTCTCATCTTACTATCTTAGTTGTGATTGTTACTTCCATGGGCTTTTGGCTAGTATCATGGAGATTCCTTCAAGCTCGTTTCTTTAGCAGTTTCTTGAATTGTGGTTTTTCTTATATGTTTCATGAGTATATCATCGAATGATCTTGTCATTTTCAGTGTTTTGGCGGCAAAAACTCTTGGTGACATGGCCTATAACAACTTTCTCGACCACACTTTTCTTGCGGACCGTAAAACTACCATTCGTGAGTACTTGGCAACAAGTGGTTCAGGAATCATGAAAGAGGAGCCTCCTGCACCTCTAAAAGCTCGATACGGAGGTTAGTAAAGCATGCTCTGGTGAAATACAGAATGTTGTCTGGTGTAGTTCTTCACTGGAGTCTTGTTTTACAATCGCATTGATTGCACATTGTATTACGTGACTTGATTTATTTTTTCATTAATATCATGGCATGAGGCATTGTTTGTCATATTTGAATAGAGCCTTTAGCTTTTGAAAAGGTTGTCTGAAGAATGATTGTAGATGTAATTTTTCTAGAACTTGAATCCAGTTGGATTCTACCTGTACTACTAATTAGTATACTTATATGACAAAGAAAGATTAATGACAAGGCGAAATAAATTACAAAAAAGTGCTTTCTTTTTGATGTTTTTGTGTGTGTGTGTGTGGTTGGGGGGGGGGGGGGGGGGGGGGGGGGGTAGAGGGCAAAGTATGGGTATAAATTTTCTTGATTTGTTTTTCCATTGTTCAGTGGGCATCTATTGTAATTGTAAAAGATGCAATTCTTGGAAGTTGTACTAAAAAACAAAAAGAAAGAAAAAGATGTACTAACTGGAGGTGAGAAATATATTTATTTCTAATGGAAAATTGAAGAATGTATACTTAATACATAAATTGCTTTATATTGTATTACAATAAAGTGGGTGCTTGAAGGTTTTGATAAGACCACACAAAGCCTCTAGAATGAAGAATATATTCTTCCTGCTCATACAAGCCAAGAATCCCATTATCCCCATATTCCCTGTTCCTTGTAGAAATGTTATTGTAAGAGAGTTGAATTGATTCTTCTAGATTAGGTTTTTTTCTTTTCTTTTCTTTTCTTTTCTGCCACATCTTTATCGTAGAGCCAAAAGGAAATGATTCCTTTCCTTGCGCACCTTCCATCTTGACATTCTAGATTATTCTGCATGAATTCGGATTTTCATCGCTGAAAATTGAGGTAACATTTCCGTTGCCTGTGTTTCCATAATGATAATCTTCAGTATAGCGCTCAGGTCCCGTGTAATTGGTATAGCGTTCAGGTCCCGTATAATTGGTATAACGTTCAGGTCCCGTATAATTGGAATAGTACGGTGGTGGAGCCCTGACATACTCGTATCCTGTGACATAAGGCGAAGGCCTATGTGTATTGTAACTGTGAGTTACATTTACAGGTTGTGGTGTTTCCATCCTTGGTTGTGGACCACCAGAATAAAGTTGTTGTGTCCCAACTGTTGACCGCAAACCACTTGAAGAATACTGTGACCGAAGCTGAGGTCCGCGTTCAGGTCCTGAACCAGTATGATAAGGATACCGCTGTCGTCCATCCCTCAGATCTGAGGGTGGTTCAAGAGTAGTTGATCTTGCATTGCTCGGGTAAGAATGCCACTGCTTTTCATCCCTCGGATTTGAGAGGGGTTCAGGTGTAGTTGATCTTGCATTGCTCGGGTAAGAATGCCGCTGCCCTCCATCCCTTGGATTTGTAGGGGGTTCGGGTGGCGTTGATCTTGCATTACTCGGGTAAGAATTCCGCTGCCCTCCATCCCTCGGATTTGTAGGGGGTTCGGGTGGTGTTGATCTCGCATTGCTCGGGTAAGACTGCCACTCCTCTCCATACCGTTTGTTTGGGGGCCGTTCAGGTACAAATTCTGGTCTGTTTGAGTAAGAAGAATCCCATTGCCCTCCATACCGTTTACTGAGGGGTTCGGGTATTGACGCGTCTGGTCCATCTGTTGTCTGATACCTACTAGGTATATATCCCGGACTGCTCTGATAGGAATACATTTGTCTTGTGTAACCCTGGCCGCCTATCTTATCATCAAAGTCATATCGGTATCTATACTCAGGGGGTGGGGGTGGGGGTGCGGGTGGGTATCTATACCCATAATCCGGAGGATGGTGATAGATGACATGGATTTCCTCCACATCTTTAGGCCTGGAGCGATAATTAGGCTCATGACGTCCTGAACCACTATCAGTATGTCTCGGTGAGTTCGCCTCGGGTTTTGGATTCTCTGATGGTGGCGGCGGTGGATCGTTAGGTGGCTCAGCTGGTGGTGGTTCAGTGGAAGCTGGCTCGGTTGGTGGTGGGTTAGCCGACTCCCCGGACGGTGGCGGTGGTGGAGATTTGGAAACCGGATCTCCTCCATCACCGTGACTCGATTGTTCCGGTGGATCTAATGGTTCTGTCTGACAACAAACAACTGCAGATTTCCTAGTCTTTTTAATAGCTTTAACTATCTTTTCAGGATCAGCCCAACCAATTATTGTGATCTTTTGCTGGGGAACATCGATGTACTGTTCACTTATACCTGTAGATTTTAAGTCGAATTAGCGATTAAAACGGGACTTTTTTTTGGACAATGAACTATAGAAAAAGGTGCTAAGAGACGAACCATTGACGCCATGTAGAGCTTTCTTGATCTTCTGGACACAGCCATTGCAGTCCATTCTGACATGTATCTCCGTAATCCGAGATTTCTGTATTTTCACAGAAAGAAGGAAAAAAAAAGTTTGTTAGAAGAACATTGAAATGAAGAATATAAACTATAAGGCAAGCAGAATAATACACATGCATGGTGGTTTCAAACCTCTTAATTAGGCATACCTCTGATTCTTGAGCCATTAATTAGTAAGAGAAGAAATGGGAAAAAAAATTAAATAAAAAAATGAAGCAGTAGTCCCTGTATGTATGAGGATGGAAACAAATGGAGTGTATATGAATGGAGAATATAAAATTTATGGGGATTGTTTGTGCATGGGAATGGCATATTTTAAAGGTAGAAAGAAAGTGTGGGACATGTAAAGAATCTCCTTTTTTTAAGAGCAAAACGTTTTTAAGAACACGTTTAGGGGTAGGCCAAATTGCTACCGCTGTTTTTTTTTTTTTATAATAATAATTGTAGACGAAAATAAATTTTTGGGTAGAGTTGTAAGCCGAGTTGAGTCGAGTCGAACCGAATATTAGATGTTTGAGTGTTTGTTTGTTTACTATATGAATAAGCTCAGGTTTGTTTGGTTAGTAAACGGACTAAATTTTATGTTTGATCTCTATTTGTTAATATTGCTCGAGTTCAGCCCGAGCTCACACAAACTCACCTCATTTACAGCTTTTGTCAATGTTCTTCAGCTATCACTCCTAGTATGGAACGACGCATAGGTTTAATGTCTTCTTTGTTTATTAAACTGGTATCAACTAGATATTTGAGATGAAGAATAATAAAAATATCTCGGATAACGTGTTTATATATATATTCACAAACGTAATCGAATGTTTGCGAGTTTGTTCGTTAAAAGAACGAACACATTGATATATGTGAGTTTGGTTCGTTTAGCTTAACAAACAAACGAACATGAGCTTATACGAGCCGAAACAGAATTTGTTCGTGAACAACTATGTTTGTTAAAATATCTATTTTTGGGCATCACATATTTTATGAGCATGAACATTTACATTAATGACTTCAAAACAAGATTGCTCTCTAAAATAAAGTTTTTTTTTTTTTTTTTTTTTTTTTGAGGGTTAAACTAAAGATCGAAGCAAGTCCTTTCTGTAGGAGGTTTTTGTGTGGTGTCTTCACACGGTGTGGAGACATACACACCACACAGTTTCATTCGTCTTTAAACTGTGTGGTTCTGATCGTTTTATCCGTCATTTCACCTCAAAATCCTCTCCACATAAGTATTTTCCAATTTCTGTAAACTAAATATTCCAATCATCCAGTTGCATAAATCGATAATGTGACGGGTTAGTTTCATATTTTTTAAACTGAAATGTTTTTGTTTTTGTTTTTTTTTTTTTTTAATCCATAGAACAGAAACCATGAATGCGTGTAGATATGTAGACATGTCTAATAGAAACGACTAAATGATTTATTTATTTTGTACGACAACACAATTTTTTTTAGACGGACACAAAATATACGTACGCATACTTTTTTTTCAAACCCAAAACCTTCGAATTAAGGGCTATAGTCTGGGTCAATGTCTTGTTTGCTCTAGACAACACAATTTATTTAAATCAATAATACTCGTGGTTCACTTTTTTAAAATTGTCTGATTTCAACTAATTATTAATCACTAAAAGGAGGAGGGCTTGATTTTTATTTATTAATGTATTTTTTTTTTTTTTTTTTTTTTTTTTTTTTTTTTTTTTTTTTTTTTTTGTGGGGAGGGGGTCCTTGAAAGGAGAAGCTCGTTTGTTTCGGACCCTTAAATGTTCAACGGTCAAACAGAATTTCCTTTAATCTGAACGGCTATCATCATCTATGGAAAAAAGGATTTATTCCAATGCACATGACCATCTTGTGTCTAAATGCTCAATCGTGGGTTCGTTGCAGCGCGAGGAGGGCTAGCTGATCGATTAGGTGTAATCCAAAACCGACCATGCAAAAGGGGTAAAAGCAAAAAAGAGAATATAATAAAGAGGCATTATTCATGTATTGGCTAGCTAACCATTTTCTCAAATATGAACAAAACCAAAAGTGGCTTTCTGGGGAAGAATGCTTTTGTTACAAGAAACATAATATGCATACACACTTGAATAAAATAAAATTTCAGTCACAAACCACTTTCATCATAAAGCTTGATAGACCAATACCGGCTAGCCAAGTTGGTCAGGGGAAGCTCCATGAAAGTAGAAAGATAACAGACAGAATATCAAAGAGGATAGAATATTTTTCCAATAGATTTGTTGTGTGTACAATGTCTTTCATATAGTGACTACCACACATAGTAGTTACACACACTAGGCCACTTGGTATCAGAGCTGAGGTTTGGCCATGGCCACCTCCGATCCTCCACCTATAAGCGGTGGCAATATACCACATCCAACTACTGGCATTTCAGCTATAGCAAGCTCAAGTTTCACAACCGGAGCTCTCACAGCTGGTGTTTCCACCATCTGGCCGGATGGAATCGCTACAGGGATTCCAGTCTTGGGTCTTTCTGCTTCCAACATAACTTCTCTTCCTCCGATGTCCGGCATGCCTTTTGGACGCCCAGAATCCTCCAATCCTCTCTCTTGGGTTTCGTTCTACCTTCTCGAATCCACAATTTTTGAGCTCAACACCATCATACCTGGGTTTTGTAAGTCCACATTCTTCTAGTCATCTTCTTGCTCCACCGTTTTCTGGAAATCTTAATCAGAGTTGTACTGTTAAACTTGATCGGACTAATTACTTACTCTGGCGCTACATTATTTTGCTCATTATCCGTGGTCATAAGTTGGAAGATCATCTTCTTAGTCCAGCAACCATTGTCAATGAGTCTTCATCCCGGTCTCTGTTTCCCACTTCTTCTGTTTCTGATGAATGGATCACTAAAGATAATCTGTTAATGGGGTGGTTGCTTAGTTCAATGACTGAACAAGCCTTATCCGAAGTTGTTGGTTGTGTTAATGCTCATGAAGTGTGGACTACTCTAGAGACCCTATTCAATAGTCGATCTGAAGCTCGTATGCTAGAATACAAAGATGCTTTAGCTAAAGCTTCAAAAGGATCTAAGTCTATGTCGGATTACTTGGCCCAGATGAAATCCTGCTCTGACAGTCTCACTGCTGCAGGCTACCCAATCTCTAAATCTGAACTAATTTTGGCTACATTGGGTGGATTAGATCGTGATTATGAATTTGCTATTGTTAATATCACCTCTAGAGTGGGATTTCTCAGTTGGCAAGATGTTCAATCACAGTTGATGATACATGAAAGGTTGATTGCCAGGCTCAATTGTACTACAGGAACATGACTTATTAATCCATCAGCTAACATTGCTCAGGGACCAAGACCAAATGGTAGGCCAAATTCCAATTACAATTCTGGCAGAGGCAGAAGCAGCTCTGGAGGTGGCAGAAGTGGTAGAGGAAGGAGTAATAGTAATAGTGGTGGAAGGAATTCTTGAAACAAAATGGTTTGTCAACTTTGTGGAAAAAATGGTCACATTGTTATTTTTTGCTGGCACAGATTTGAGGAAGACTTTGTGCCTCCAAACAATGACAACAACAATGGGAGTCCCAAACACGTATATGCTTATGTTGCAACCTCACAGCCAGTCAATGATCCAGCCTGGTATATGGACAGTGGGGCCTCAAACCATTTGACTTCATACTTGAATAACCTTCACCTTAGTGCAGGGTACAATGGTTCAGAGTCCTTAACAGTGGGAAATGGTGAGCAATGCCCTATACTTCATATTGGCCACTCCTTATTTCCTACACATTGTCCACACACATCAATTTTAGTTAAAGAATTGTTACATGTTCCTTCAATCACCAAAAATTGATTAGTTTGTCTAAACTTCTTGCTGATAATCCTGTTTTCGTTGTTTTTACTCCTGATTCTTGTTATATTAAGGACAAGAGAACATTGACATTGCTTTTCACATGAGCTCTCGTGATAGCTTGTACCGGATTGTGACTCCTTCTTCAAGAAAGACCTCCCTTCACTCTAAGAATCCCAGATCTATTTCTCAATTTCAATGTAATAAGTAGATGTCTAGTTCAAGTCAGTCTATGTTAGAGTCCTGTAGTGCTTAGTTAAGCTCTTTGAATGTTAACAAAGATCCTAATATTTGGCATAAGAGACTAGGTCATCCTTCCAAACAAGCGTTAGGACACATTCTGAAGTTTTGTAATATTGATCTTAATGAGAATTTAAACTTTTGTGATGCTTGTCAATTTGGCAAGGGCCATGCCCTATCATACCCTGTGTCTGATTTTCATGCTGATAATTTTCTTGATTTGGTTTATTCTGATGTCTGTGGGCCATCCCTTGTGAAATATGGTTCTAGTTTTTTTGTATTATGTGCACTTTAATGATGATTGGTCTAGATATACTTGGATATTCCCTCTGAAAACTAAGTCTGAAGTCTTTTCTGTGTTTATCCAGTTTAAGACTCTAGTTGAAAACCAATTTTTTCCAGAAAAATTAAATGCTTACAGTTAGACTAGGGTGGTGAGTACACATCACTAGAGTCCTATCTTCATCAACATGGCATCCAGTTTAGACACCCATGTCCTTGTGCTCACCAACAAAATGGGAGAGCTGAAAGAAAGCATAGGCATATAGTGGAACTAGGTCTAACTTTACCGGCACATGCCTCTCTTCCCTTAAATTTATGGTAGGACAGGTTTGTTGAAGCTGTCACTATTATCAATATTTTACCTACACCTGTTCTTCAAAACAAGTCTCCTTATGAAGTTCTATTTCACAAGCAACTTGAATATAAATTCTACAAAGTGTTTGGATGCTCTTGCTTTCCTCACTTAAGACCCTTTCTCCAACCCAAATTTAGATTTCACACCAGCAAGTACACTTATCTAGGTGTTAGTCCTCTTCATAAGGGATATAAGTGTCTTGACAGTAGTGGCAGGATCTTCATTCTTTAAAGAAGGTTTTGCTCAAGGACCTCACAAAGAAGTCTTGACTGCTCCGACTTATGCAACTGGTTTTCTATTTCTATGCCAGAGTCACAATATGTACAAGCTACATCTGCACCTGTGGAACACAGTGCATTGATCCTACATCACCAACACCACTATCACCACAGGTACAATCTACTCCCTCTCATGCTTTATCTTCTGCTTCTAGATCTGATAGTGTTACTCCTACACACAATAGTTTCTCACCCCTGGCATTGCATGATTTGCCAGATGACACCTCTAGTCCTGAGTCCACAACTTCACCCACGTCACAACCTACACCTACTATACCATCCTTACCACACTCAATCTACTTTTGACAAATATATTCAAATTAGTCTTCACCACAGTCAATTTTATGCACAAAACTTGCTGAAGAGGTCGAAAGCAAATTTCAACCTATGCAAAGTCGGAATTTTCTCAGCTATAATGCCTGGATAGATTGACTATAGTGCCATTAACGATGCCTAAGATTTAAACCTTCATTGCACATTTATATTTCATTATTTAATCCAGTTTTGCCCATGAACGTCACCCAACAAGTCCCAATATTGTAGAAACTGTTGGAGAATTTAGCCGAATTAGTACCAACATTTTCGGAGGGAACCGAATTGATGCTTTCCTTACTCTTTCGATTTGGGTGGTTTGGTTCGATTCATATTAATTGGTGCAATCCGTACCCTTTCGGTTTGTGTGGTGTTGATTTGTTTGAACCGATGCAACAAAACATGAACCAGAAGCATGTAAATTCTCTAAATTGAATGAAAATTAATGTAACGACCCAACCTGAGCTATTCCGGATCGATCCGCTCGGACATGACTCGAGATGTTGCTAATATTTTTTTTTTAATCTCGAATCACGAAGCCATATGCTATGAAAATAGTACAGAAGCTTAACCGATTCAAACCCGGCTTTCTAAAAAAACATCGAAATTATATAAATCACGAACCAGAAGATCATCAACAAGAAATCAAGAACTAGCATCCGGTGGTCAATTATTACAACCCATCAAAAGATACTTACATAAGCTAGAGATGAGGAGATGTATCATTCTGTCGTGCCTGATGATGTTATAGAGTGAAGAAGGCAAAACGACGTCGTTTTTTTTTTTTCTTCGCAAATTTAATAAAGAAAAGAAAATTCTTGGAACACCAAAAGGACGTCGGTTTTGGTGTTTAACCCTTGCACAACATAGTCCGCTATGGTTGACTTCACGGCGGAGAATCCCAATTCGCGAAGAAGTTTTGATCCCTTAGCTGAGAATAAATCTCTCAACGCACCTTAAACTGATAGTAGAATTCAATCAATTAACAATCAAATCGAGAATGATACGTTTTTCGAAACAAATACTTAAACAAGAAGCAAGGATT
This sequence comes from Gentiana straminea, assembly GCA_036785695.1. Taxonomy (NCBI): domain Eukaryota; kingdom Viridiplantae; phylum Streptophyta; class Magnoliopsida; order Gentianales; family Gentianaceae; genus Gentiana; species Gentiana straminea. Next base: position 12,192,753 of record JAVUPR010000265.1, read on the forward strand.
ATAAACCACAATTGGAACTAAATGAAGTACTCTCAGTATATAGGATACATGTATGTATTGTTACAGAGACAGTTTTGAGTCTTGAAAGCAACCTCAAATGTAAGTATGTATAATACATTAATACAATAATGTTGCATATATAGTGTGTCTGAATATAATGTTCAACAAGAGACATAGGCATGAGGATGTGCCATGAGATAAGCTTCCACAACTTCATACATCCCAATTGCTCTGTCTTTACCTTCCTCAATATCTTCCTCTTTGATTTCAACATTTTCTTTGGTTCTGTATTCAGATGTTATCCTACAAACACAACCCGAATAACCATACGGCTCGAATTTCACGTCGTAGCTAACTGAATCCAACTTGTCCATCACCAATGCATCTCCTTCAATCAAAGTGTATCTACACATGTATTTTTCTTTGTCTAGAGCATCAATCCTATGTTTCACATATGTCATTGGACTAGCTGCACCACCATATACTATTTACGTTAATAGTCGTGAAATAATGAAAAGTTGAATTGATAATAAATTACGATAAGATAAGATGAAGAACAAGATAATAAAATTTCCATTTCTACTTACTCAACAAAAATGGGATGATTACACTTATAGTCCTCTATCTTTTTTTTTAATTTTCTCAAAACTAACATCTATCTTTTATCTCGACATTTTTGGTCGTATAACTAAACTTTTTTTTTTTTTTGTAGTTATACTTTTCAAACACTTAACGGAAGAATAACGTATGATGTTAAATCATTCTACATTATGTGTCACGTGTCATATTATTATTGGTTTAGAAATAATTAAAATCCAATACTTTTGGTCTTCATACTTTCATATATTGTTTCACAACTAGTCTTTATCTCTTTTATAATGACATTTTTGGTCCCTAAACTATATAATTTTGTTCTATTTTTGGACGCTTAACGGATTCGACATTGGGTTAGTCTGTTAAGTATACGAAAAGTGTAACAAAAATATATAGATAAGTGGCCAAAAATAAAATTATGAAAGATAGTGGGTGGTTTTGAAAATTAATAATGAGGAAAAATAGGGGACGAAATGTGTAATTGTTGAATTGACAATGAATTATGGTAAGACGAACAAACATGTACTAATTCTTCTTCGTTAAGACGAATAAACATATACTAATTCTTCTTCGTTTGAACTTATATTATTTGACAAGGCAAAAAATTCACAAAAAAAACTTATATTTGGGGACCTACAGAATGGAAAATTCTATCATAGGGACTCCTACTTAGGAATCGTCGTGGCGCAAATTTGGGCCGACCACACAATTTCCACATACGGGCACTGTGTATTCCACCTCAGGAAATTGTGTGGTACAGATCCTGCCACGTAGGCAGTTCCCTATTAGGGAGTCCCTACAGTAGAACGACCCCGATACAGAAGAACCAGAAAGCAATTCACAGATAATAAATAATCATGGAGTAATAATTGAATAGGTGAAATTCATTAATTAATTGGGTCAAAAACTCTAACCTTGGGTGAAATTGATTTGTTTGATGCTCCCAACATCTCCATCTCCATGAAGATATTCAATGCTTTTAATTGATGAAAACAAGAGCTTTGGACAAAGATTATGAGAATCCAAAATCAAAGCGTTGAACATCCTATCTGGGGTTACTTGTGTCTTGAATGATTGAGACAACTTTATTATTCCCATGATTTTCTGTAAGATATATATATGTTAGAAAAAAAATTCAGAAGAAGAAAAGATTTCAAGAAGAAGGGAAAGATATATTATTTTGGGCTCAAGTTAAAGCTGACTTTTGATATGGTGAAGGCAAATTGCCTTCTCTTTATCGTCTTAATTATTTTATGAAGGTGCCGGCAGACCGGAACTAATAGAAGTCCACCCTTCTAGAAGATTAATTATAGATTATTCTGTTCATGGGTATTACTATTAGTCTTAATTAATACATCCGTCCTAAAATGTAAATCCGTTTGAGTTTTTCACATTGATTAAAAAAAAAAAAGTGAAATTGATTATGTGTTGTTAATTTTGATGGAAAAAATTAAAATGACTTTTGAGTGTTATTAATATAAAGTAGTAAAGTGGTTTGGTATATTATAAATAAGGGTAAAATAAGAAAAATATAATAAATACTTTATTGGTTTTTAAATGGATTTACATTATATCAGAAAAAAAAAATCTAAATAAACTTGCGTTTTGGGAGACATGTATTACATGTTTTTGTTTTTTTATATTCCTTCTTTCATTTATTTGGGTAAGAAAAGAAACAGTCCAATATATCAAGTCAAATCAAAAGCACATACTACCTTCGTTTTAAAATATAACTTATCCTATGCGTTTTTATACAGATTAAGAAAATGATTGAATGTAAAAATGTGATGGTTAATCTCTAAAATGCCCATTGACTATCATAATGCAATAGTTGTTAAGTAATGAAAAGTGGTTGGATTGATGATAAATTATGGGTAAGCTAGAGAAAAGAGTAATAAATGGGAAATTCTTAGTTGGAGACTCCAACATGGAGAGTAAGCTTTATGTGGCGTACGCTTTAGACCGCACGGTTTATTGCAGAATGAAAGCGTGTGGTCAGATATGCGCGTATGCTTACTTCTCTATACGGGAGTCTCCATGGTAGAACTTCCCGTAATAAATGGCACATTTGTAATATAGAATAATTTATATTGTGAGACAAAACTAAAATTGTAGGATGACTTATATCTTGGGACAAACGTAGTACTTCAAATACATCCGGCGGTAGAGCATTGCGCGACCCAACATTTCTCATATGAAAATGTTGCACACTATGTCACTAAATGTCTTAAAATATCATAATCATCTCACAATTAAGATAAATCCACATACAATCAACTGGTGTTTTGATAAGATTTCTCAATCACGAAATTATATAAGAAATACAGATTAAATCGGTTATCGTCTTATATGATTGAGCCATATATAAATGCCCCACTTAGATGAAGACCAATATCAACAGCCTAGATAATATGGACACACCTTAAAGTGTATTGTGCGTACTAATGGTGGTTTAATCAATGTACCTCATGCTTTGATTAAGTTCACACGGACTAAACAATTTAAGCCTATCACTATAAACTTAAATCTTATGTGTGACACACACACTAATTTTTATGACTACATATGATCGATACAACTTAGAGTATTCAGTAGTGTAGATTTAAATTAAAGAAATTAAATAATAAGATGATAAATATATCCAACATATAATAAAAACAATTACAACAAATTGTATTTTGCACACTAAACCTAACAATCTCATAGTTACTTGTATTGTACGGACAAGCAAAAAATATTTTTACAGTACAGTAGCACACCCTTATCCTATATGCAATATTTTCTCACTCGCTTTAAAGTAGATGAGACATGTCTTTCAATCATGAACACTGCAAGTTCTTATCAAAGACATTAGATGCCATTGTCTTAGTAAAGAGATCAACAACATTGACGGTTGAGGTGATCTTCAAGGCTGTCACGTCGTCCATATACACGATCTCTCTGATCATGTACTTTCCCTCAATATGATTTGACCTTTTGTGACTACGAGTTTCATTTGAATTCGATACCGCTTCATTGTTGTCAAAGGAAAGTGGTATTGGCTTATCCAGACCTAGAACTACTTCCAGATCACAAAGGAACTTCCTATGACAGACCGCCTATTTAGATGCTTCAGTAGATGCTTTGTATTTGGCTTCAATATAAAAAATGTTGGATTGCTTAATTCTTCTCTAGACTATAACTCCACCGCCAAGAGTAAACAATGAGCCCAAGATCGATTTTCGATCATCGTTATCTACCCGAAAGTTTGAATCAGTGTATCTAACGATATTCATGTCTGCACATACACAAGCAAATAAATCCTTATTCTCTTTAGATAATTGATGAGACACTTCATTTCCATCCAATGCTCAATGCCTGGAATTTCTAGAAATCGACTTACTAATCCCGGGTTGCAAGGATCGTTTAGATACCAATTTCTCCTTCATCCGTAAGTAATCGAGTTTTAGAATTTTCAGAAATCTTCATAGGAACTGGTTAATTTCTCATGAATTCTTAAGTTTTAGATTTTATATGTTGTGGTAGTAATCAAAGTGGTCTTTTGGTTGGCAGAGGTTGTATAGAAGCTGAAGAATTTGCAGTATTTTGTTTGGCTTTTAATTTGGATATATTTCTAAGAGATAATAAGGTAAGTGGGTGATCTTTTAATCGGTTTTGGGTTATTATGTTATATGGATTTTGTTTGAATTAGGACCGTCAGAGATCAAAAACGGATTGCAACAATCAAGAATAAACGAGAAAACATAAATCACACAAGAAACAATAACACAGGATTTAACGTGGTTTCCGGAAATATGCCGGCTACTCCACGGGCAGAAAAGAGGAGAGTATATTATCACTGGATATTATTACAGACTCTGCAATTGCCTAAGGCAATTTGCAACTACTGCTTCTACTGCAAATGTTCTAGGTTATAACAGACGTGTATTTATAGCCACAAAAAACTAGACTCAGCCGCCATAAAGACATGCTAGCATAATGACTAAAATACCCCAGATGTGAACTCAGCTCAACTGACTCCACCAGACGTAACCATGTTGAGATTTGCCCAAAACTGACTTTCCCAAAGCTGACTTCTGTTAAAGCTGACTTATGCTAAAGCTAACTTCTGGAAAAACTGACTTCTGCCCAAAGCTGACTTCTGGCCAAAGCTGACTTGTGATCACTTAGTACTCAACTCAGCTCTGTATAAGAGGTCAAGTCACATTTCCTAACAAATCTCCACCTTCACTCGAACTCTCGTTCAAACAGATGCATAACCAGATGTACTGTACCAGATGAATTCGTCAATGCCGGATGTATTGTACTAGATTCCTCCTTCTCCTCCAGACTTGATTGAGTTGAGAATAGATATGATCTTGATCACTAGATAAGATGTGATTGCCAGATTCAGATGTAATCATCTCAGTTGAGCACACCTAGCTGAGTTCTTCAGATTCAAATTCAACCAAACATATTGCAGATTCAGATTCAATTTCTGAGTTGACCAGATGTGAACACAACAGACTCCAAGTTAGACTTCTCTAGACGAGACTTAACTCTAGATGAGAACTCCACCTCAGACAAGTTCACAAGATGCTTAGCTGACTTCACTCAGCCAAACATATCAGATTTGTCTTACTCAGCTGACTTTACTCAGTTGAGGCTTCCAGACACAGATGCAGAACCAGTGCAGACATGTTCAACGGACCCAGCAAACGCCACTCCGATGACAGACGGACTCAGCTAACTTCTCTCAACTTACTTCCCAGACTTGAACACTCCACTCTACACAACTGACTTTTACTCAGTTGGTACCAGATTAGCTGAGCCTCACTCAGTCGATCCCAGATTTTGGTTCCACTCAGATTCAGCTCTTGATTCTTCAGGTACAGATGCACAACTAAGTGCCAGATTAGTGTTGACTGTTCTTAGCTGAGTTTTGCAAACTCAGCTGAGTATGGACCTGAAGCTCCACATGCTTGTCAACACTCCGGATTCAGATTCAGACCAGATTTGCATTAGGGTCTTTGGAATCACCCTTCTTGAATGTTCTTTCCAGGATTTCCATTTCTGTGCAAGCTGAATTATGCCTTAGCTCTCGATTATGGAGAGATGCTCTAACATCCTCCAATGACAATGTGTCTCTTCCAACAATAAAAGACTACACAAAATTCTGATATGATGCTGGCAGTGATACCAACAAAATTAGAGCTGCATCATCATCTTCGATCTTAACACCAACACTCCTTAAATCAAGCAATATTGTGTTCAGCTTTTCTAGATGATCTCTGAAAGGCATTCCTTCATGCATCTTTAAACTGAACAGACGTTGCTTCATCATCAACTTGTTGGTCAACGACATTGTCATATACAGACTCCCAAGCTTCGGCCACAGCCCTGTTGCTGAATCCTCTTCAGAAACTTCAGTGATAACATCACCAGACAAGCACAACAAAATCATTGAATGTGCGTTCTTCTCCAGATTGGCCATCTCAGCGTTTCTGGCATCCATCGCCTTTGACAACGGAGCACAGAGCCCTAGTTTCTTCAGCAGAGCACGAATTTTGATTTGCCACAAATTGAAATCGTTCCTTCATGTGAATTTATCAATCTCTACATTTAACCCAGACATCTTGATCTTGCCAAAGAACAGAACTTTTATCACAGAATCCTAGCACCGGTGAAGGTCTTGGTGAAGATAAAATTTTGATCAAATAGATGATTCCTAAACAGAATCTCAGATTCCCTAATGATAACCTTGACGTTCCAATACCACTTGTTAGAATTAGGACCGTCAGGATCAAAAACAGATTGCAACAATCAAGAATAAACGAGAAAGAATAAATCACACAAGAAACAATAACACAGGATTTAACGTGGTTTCCGGCAATATGCCGACTACTCCACGGGCAGAAAAGAGGAGAATATATTATTACTGGAGATTATTACAGACTCTATAATTGCTTCTGCAACTACTGCTTCTACTGCAAATATTCTAGGTTACAACAGACATGTATTTATAGCCATAAAAAACTAGACCTAGCCGCCATAAAGACATGTTAGCATAATGACTAAAATACCTAGATGTGAACTCGGCCTTAGCCGACTCTATCCGTTTTTATTATATAAATCGGTATTTATCCGTTTTTATTATATTTATCCGTTTTATTTAAATATGATTTATTTTGGGATAAATATCTATTTTGCGATTTGGATAATTATGGAGGATAAATACAAATGGAAGAATTAAATCTCAAGATAAATCAAAGGAAAATCAAGATAAATATCGGATTAGCACGAAAAGATCGGATGAGCATGGCAAACCACTCAAAGATGGCGCCAATGGAGGATATGCATTCTAGGGGGGCGCATTTTATCTTTTAATTGGAGATCGGCCGGGAGTTATCTCTTATTTGTTTCGACATTTTAATGTATATCTCTTAATTAGCTTGAACCCCTATAAATAAAGGCATGTTATACACGCCTTTTACACACTTCTTTGCACAATACATTTTTTTACACTTCTCGAGTTTATAATAAAATCTTCGCTTTTTCTTAGAGCGAGCTTTTTATGCAAGATCCGCAATAATGTAAGTTCTTGTATTTATTTGTTCTTTGTTCTTTGTAATTAAGCCCCCAATTATTGTTTATCGTTTGAGGTTGTTCGTTCTTCACCGGACGATGTAGATCTAAGGATACGATATGAGGCGTGGGGATTCCTTGTCTATAAGGATCCAAACGCCCGATCCGTTATCCGGTGACCTATAGATGACTTCGGTATGATCGGCAACCGTGTTTTTAGTAGATCTATATAATTGCTTTATGAGTCTCTATTTTATCCGTTACGTATGTAGAAACGCTAAGATTTAGGTTTTCGCCGCGTCAATCTAGCCAAGTCTTTATGGTGTGATTGTCCACCTAGAATTTCTTATCTTAGTAGGTATGGCTACGACTACGTCAAAGTTCTCTCGCTTTGTAATTTAAACGAGTAATTAAACTTGATCAACTTAATTATTTGTCATCGTAATTTAACATGAGACCTAAAAAGTGATTGTTATTTAGGACAGAGATTGAATCGGTGTCTAAGAAGTACGCCTAATCATAGGAATGTTGCTTAGATGAGGTTACGGTTTATACCGGCATCCCTAGTTTCGTAATTGTGTCAGAAGTTATATGAGATGGAGACTAAAAATGTGAAGTCACGTAATGGAGACACGATGATCTAGATGGCCTAACCGGAGCTAGATCTATTTTGGGGATGACTCCCGTAGTCGATATAAAAGAAATACGAATCGGATTTATAGTTGTCGAGTATCGCTTAATTATATAGAATCTCTAGAGCCAAACGATAACATAATAATTGGGGAGGTTAATTACGTTGTTTATGTGTTGTGTCGGGTCGTGTCCTTTACTTTTTCTTGTACTTCGTTGGTCGTAGACCGCCTTTGTGTCCTTGATATGAATAATTAATTGTTTGTATATAAAATGATCCACAATTTGGTTCCCTGTGGGATCGACCTTGATTCGCTATAGCTATACTACGATGGACCTAGTCCTCTTGCTAGTATTGGTTTATGGTGGTCAAGTACTTTTAATTATTACTTGATCTACGTGCATCAAGTTTTTGGCGCCGTTGCCGGGGAACCAACGGTCAATTTTATATAAATAATTTTTTTTATTCATGTTAAGTTTTTCGTTTTAGGGTCTCGTTTTTTTTATGTTTTTGAGTCCCTCCGGTTGTCCGTAAGTTGTAAAAATTCCGAATCCGGAACACCGGTTTCACTCCCTGGGCCGAGCCTAGTTACGTTTTCTCGGGATTTCGCGTGTCCGTTTATCTCCGTATGTTTAAACCGTAGGTCCGATAGCGACATGGGAAACCATGTTAAAGTCGATCTACGGTCTGTTTGTTCTTCCGTTTGCGAAACCGGGGAAGCAATAATCCGAGTCGGTAATTTTTCGTGGGCGCCGAGAAAATAACCCAAAGAAAGATGTGGAGCTACGAATCTACGACGGGGAAGCAATGGACGAAACACCTTTAAAACACCAAGATGGCTCCGAGAAAATAAATATTAAGGTTCGAATTATTCGTGGTACAAGGTTGAAGGCAAGGTACTACCTTTTTTGCTTATATTTTACTATCTTTTGATCTTTTGAACATAAGCTAGTCTTTACATGAACCTGAATGAGAATCTTAGCCCGGAGTTGGTTTGTAAGATTTATTTTATTAGTGTGAAAGGTTCGCCCCAAATCTGTCTCATCTAGAGGGTGTAGGGAAACATGTTGTCGTTAAAGGAAGAAGTGAGTAAAGAGTTCCTCGTAGTTCCGTCAAAATCTCATTGTCCTATGCATGAGATTGCTTCTACCGGCCGGGGAGCAACAATGTGTGTAGTTTAAGAATTCTCAATCTAAAGAAGACGTTGAGTTTTGAGAGAGCATAATGAAAAAGACATTATAGAGGATGTTATTAAAATAAGTCCCTAGGACTAAATCTTCTTAGAATTCACTCATTCCTAAAACGAGAGCCGAGGTAAGAGCTTTGTATAAATGGTATGGATAAATGTCGTTTCCTAGGTCTCACAACCAAGGGAAGGATATTAATCCGCAAAAAAGCGACGAGCCCACCACATATAGTGCTCAAGGGGTCAACATCTAGCGATCCAAGAAGGATGACTGACAAGGATATTTTTTGGAAAGTCGAGCTGAGGACTTTAAACTCAGAACTACTTCTTTAAAACCCTTAGGATTTCTCTTTAGGATTTTAGGTTTCGTTTTTGTTGAGTCAAATAAGAGTAACGTGACGTATGTTGAGGTTTTTTATTTTGCCGTGTTCCGATGGCCATTAGGCTAAGGATGTGCAAAACTTTTTTACTCAATATAGGCCACGTGAAATAGAGTTTCTTAGGAGAGTCGAGAAATTGCTAAAGAAAAGGAAATTTAGCAATCAACCTTAAGATGGAAGCATTAAGAGAGCTTGAGAATTATTGAAAATGTAACGAGAGAATGATTGGTGCGAACAAAGAACAATTTTGGTCAACTTCCAAAACTTTTTAGAATGGCGATCCTAGTGAAAATCCAAAATTGTGTGCAATTCGTTCGCAACTACCCTTATCCTTTCCTTTGTACCTATTCACCCTTCAACCTTTCTATTCTCTCACCAATCGCATCACAGTTCACATTTCTAACCATTCCTTCATCCCCTCTCTTTCTTTCCATCTTTATGTATATCTTTTTCTAAACCCATCATACTCTAAACCTCCATTTTGTTTACAAAATACCTTTGTGTTGCGGAATTTGAAACATTGCTCGGCTTTTTTAATGTTTATCTTTTATCATTTTGGTTTTCATGATCCAAGTCGGGGTACGTGTAGCTCGACCCTAGCTAGATTTTAAAAGTTTTTTTGGTTCGATCAAAATGCAACTTATCTTTCTACCGGATGTTTTAAATTTCACACTTTTACGCCTATTCCGGCATTTCAAGATGATAAGTTTTGTTCTAAGCCATCACACCGATTTGACCTTGTTAATGACGGTTAGGACTTTTACGTGATACATTGGGTTATTAGTAATTTTGAGGAGGAGCTACATCTCCCTAAGTTGTTGATATCCAATCTAAACGTGAAGCGTCTGCACCGAGTTTCTGATCCTATCTTTTACCAATTGGTCACATCCGATCCGTTATACCCGACCAAGTTTCTCTTTTACGCTGGATTAAATATCTTCTCAATCCAGTAAACCTCGTGTTCTCCCATGGGGTAATGCTTTTTGATCTTTGTCTTCTCCACCCGGTTTTAAGCATATTTAAGCGGTGGAGATTATAGATGAAGATTACCATCTTTAGTTGCTTGTTTATCTTTCTTTCTATTTAGTATTTTTCTTTTGCGTCTGAACGAGTAGTTTTAACTCTTTGGTTTTACTTGTCATTGGTTGTATGGAATAAAGTGGCTTAATTTGTTTTTGGATATTTTATATCTAATTACTGCCACATTATTTTGTAACTTCCATTGACATATTATTAACGATCTCGTGGAGTTTCTGTTTGGTTTACTTAAACAGGTTTTAACTTGCTTCTCCACGACGTGCTACGATGATCCGCATCTACTTGAGAGCCGTTTCAGGAGCTAAGTCTTTTTCTTAAATTCTCATTTTTATTTGTCATTGGGGACAATGACATGTTTAGGTGGGGGTAGGAGACTTAGCTATGATATGTTATAATTGAAAATTGAAAGAAACGGTGAAAAAAAAAAAAAATGAAAAAATTGAATAAATGCCAAATTAATTATATCTCGTACCCTTAGAATTGTGAGTTCCTAGCTAAGAATTGATAGGAAAGGAACCAAGTTGCGAGAGTACATGATCATTTTATACTTATGTGAAGTAAATTTAAGGATATTCATGCCGATTGTTGCAAGTAGTTATTTATTATTCGATTACTCAATTTGAATCGACGAATACCGCGCAAATTATAATAACTAAGAAGAATTATGTGTACATTGCGTAGATGATTGGTTATGCAGACTTAGAGTCGATATTTATCTCGATGTATTCTTATCTTCTTGCCATCAAAGCGGAGTAATAAGCTTGAGAATTATCTCGTGTTTTGACAATGAGTTAAACATTTGGGCTTGTAGAAACATTACCAAAGTAGCCCCGCGCTTGTGGTAATATTTAATGCTTCCACTAATCCGTGAGAGGAGGATTCTTGCAATGCATACTTTACTTTTAAAGCAAGTTTCTTTCTTGAGAGGTGTTAAAGCTTGAAACTACGGAAATGCGAAAAATTCAAATTTTTAAGAGGCTTCGAGTATTTTTCTCGGTCTCCAAGTCCAAAAACTTTCTAGATGACGCTCTTGCTTATTGCACCATGTCTTTACCCATTGCGAGGCTTAAGAAGTGGGAATGCTGATGTTGGTAGATTAAGACTGCGAAGTTAGCATAAACTTTAATCTTGCCACGAAAGTATAAAACTGAATGCACATGCACACATCACTTCGGTTCATAGAGAGTAGTGAATAATGGATATCTTATGAGCATGACTGGTATGAGTTGACTCGAGCTTCTCGCGTAAGTATGATTTGACCATGGCAATTGTTTTCTTGGGGAATGACTTATTGATGCTTTGTTCGGGACGATCAAAGTCTAAGTGGGGGGTAGTTGATGACGGTCAAATTGTACCCGTAAAAGTCATCAACGTTGACCTTAAATCGGGATTAATAATATGTATTTTATATTAAATCACATGTTTATATGTATTATTTAATGTTTTGTGATTTATAAAATATAATTTGGTATTTATCCATTTTATAAGATATAATTTGGTGATTATCCGTTTTTATTATATAAATCGGTATTTATCCGTTTTTATTATATTTATCCGTTTTATTTAAATATGATTTATTTTGGGATAAATATCTATTTTGCGATTTGGATAATTATGGAGGATAAATACAAATGGAAGAATTAAATCTCAAGATAAATCAAAGGAAAATCAAGATAAATATCGGATTAGCACGAAAAGATCGGATGAGCATGGCAAACCACTCAAAGATGGCGCCAATGGAGGATATGCATTCTGGGGGGCGCATTTTATCTTTTAATTGGAGATCGGCCGGGAGTTATCTCTTATTTGTTTCGACATTTTAATGTATATCTCTTAATTAGCTTGAACCCCTATAAATAAAGGCATGTTATACACGCCTTTTACACACTTCTTTGCACAATACATTTTTTTACACTTCGAGTTTATAATAAAATCTTCGAGTTTTTCTTAGAGCGAGTTTTTATGCAAGATCCGCAATAATGTAAGTTCTTGTATTTATTTGTTCTTTGTTCTTTGTAATTAAGCCCCCAATTATTGTTTATCGTTTGAGGTTGTTCGTTCTTCACCGGACGATGTAGATCTAAGGATACGATATGAGGCGGTGGGGATTCCTTGTCTATAAGGATCCAAACGCCCGGATCCGTTATCCGGTGACCTATAGATGACTTCGGTATGATCGGCAACCGTGTTTTTAGTAGATCTATATAATTGCTTTATGAGTCTCTATTTTATCCGTTACGTATGTAGAAACGCTAAGATTTAGGTTTTCGCCGCGTCAATCTAGCCAAGTCTTTATGGTGTGATTGTCCACCTAGAATTTCTTATCTTAGTAGGTATGGCTACGACTACGTCGGGTTCTCTCGCTTTGTAATTTAAACGAGTAATTAAACTTGATCAACTTAATTATTTGTCATCGTAATTTAACATGAGACCTAAAAAGTGATTGTTATTTAGGACGAGAGATTGAATCGGTGTCTAAGAAGTACGCCTAATCATAGGAATGTTGCTTAGATGAGGTTACGGTTTATACCGGCATCCCTAGTTTCGTAATTGTGTCAGAAGTTATATGAGATGGAGACTAAAAATGTGAAGTCACGTAATGGAGACACGATGATCTAGATGGCCTAACCGGAGCTAGATCTATTTTAGGGGATGACTCCCGTAGTCGATATAAAAGAAATACGAATCGGATTTATAGTTGTCGAGTATCGCTTAATTATATAGAATCTCTAGAGCCAAACGATAACATAATAATTGGGGAGGTTAATTACGTTGTTTATGTGTTGTGTCGGGTCGTGTCGCATCGACTCCACCAGACGTAACCATGCTGACATTTGCTTAAACTGAGATTTGCCCAAAACTGACTTTCCCAAAGCTAACTTCTGCTAAAGCTGACTTCTGGCAAAACTGGCTTCTGCCCAAAGCTGACTTCTGCTCAGCTTAGTACTCAACTCTTCTTAGTACTCAGCTCTATATAAGAGGTCAAGTCACATTTCCTAACAGATTTGTATGTGTGAATTTTACAAGTTTTGGTACGTTTTGGTACTCTTGAAGTACATAGATATGATTGGGAATCAGTTGAGAATCATACAGGTACAAAAATGCTGAGAAATTGCTGCGTCAGGAACGCACGCGGAATAGGCTAGGCGTGCACTTGGCTGGCTCATGAAATTCGAACGGGCTCTTAGCAGGCGTATGCCCGTGGGATTTAAAGAAAACGGATGGGCTCTTGATCATAGCATGCATGTGCCTGGCCCAGAAACTTATGAACGTGATTTTAAGTGCTATACTATGCTTCTATGTGTAATGTATGTTCATGGGGCATTCAATGGAACTTGGGAAAGTCAGGTAAACGGCTTTGGTAGCCTTGTCTCATCACCACAACTAAGACTCTCTACATGGAGAAAGTGGGAGCACTGGAAGACTGTTATCTAGGCCTTGCGGGAAGTTGATTTAGTTGTCAACATTACCTATGTCTATGTGCCAGGTAATTAATATAGTATGGTCTAGGACCAGGAGTCCTTAGGAAGTCTTATACATGAATGAAGTTCGGTGGTTAGTTAAGTTCATAATAAACATATTTGACGAGTCTACAAGCTGAAACATTATGATCTTTGGTGAGGCGTGTTTTAGTTTCGTAGTATGGGAAAGCCCACATGAGGTACTAAAGGATATGACATGGTGCATACCATCACCATGCAAAATGTCCTTAGATCGTAGTGTAACACACCCTTAATTGGTCAAGGTTTGATCGACTAGTTGGGCTAGTAGAGGGGAGGGAGCACTTTAAGTATCGATTCTTTTACTCCTTATTAAGTACTTAGTACTTATCCCTATGTATTGTATGTCCCAACACCGAGAAGATTGACAGTAACATGATGATGAGCTTGATGAGGATGATGTTTGAGCTCAGAGAAAGCTTGAGGATGCTTTTATTTGTATTATTATTTTCATGTTAATTGATCATGTTGGGGTTTGTAAAACTTTTCACGTTTGAGGGATTCTCTCTGGATTTGTACTCTTTATGTTTAAGCACTTTCCTTTAAGTTTCATTTGGCTGTAAAAATCTTTAGACATCGTTGTTTGTCTTTTGGATTTGGATTCTTTTTAAGAGTGGAACCGTGGCAATTTTAGTGTTTGTCGTTTGACATTTTCGAGTCAGGCTTAATTTATTGTTTCCGCTTTGCATTCTGATGTATGATGACATACGCTTAAGTATAAATTCCTTAAAAAGAATATGCGTACAGGATATTTTTTTTCGAATACTCGGTAGCAGTAAAGGGGGCGTCACATCTGACTCGTTCGCCGTCTATTCGAAGTTTGAAGTGCCACTACATCGAACAAGTAAACCATTATATTTTGAAGATAATTGCTAGCTCTGAGGCACTATACCGGAGCAAACTGTCTTAAAGACAATGTGTTCACACTCGCCTTGGTTTGGGTCTTTCATTTCACATTCATTTTATTGTGTCTATTTTCTAACACATGCTGTATCATAGATCTAGCAATAACATTGTATTGAGCATTATCGTGCATTGTACTCAAGGCATAACGAGCCACCAACTATTGTGATAGGAGATATATAAGAAAAGGGATAAAAGTACGTAGACACAATTTTTTTACTACTTGTCACAAACATATTAGTGTTTGATAGGAAACACAGTATATGAGAATAGTGTAACCAACCAAAAAGTAAGATTAGTACATGAAAAACCACAGACACTGAAAATGTATAGCTACATAGAGAATGTATCTCTCGCAAGGTAGAGAATACTAATCAGAATTTATTACGTGAGTACCAACACAACATTTAAACAACCACATATTAATTTTCGAATATCATAGAACGTTGTTTTTTAGATTAGAAACCATTTCATTTGTTTATATATAATATAGTAGTTTTGTATATTGCTTGATATATTGGACTTACGTACGTATGGTTAAATCAATATTCTTCTTCTTCTTCTTCTGAGGACTCCAGGATGAGTTCATCATCCTCCAAGGGAATGCATGTGTACACGTGAAGCTCATCGTCATGGTTTTTGTCCTCACATCTGCATTCTTCCTTGGTAATGAGCTCCACCCAATCACATGATCCGTTTTCATCGCATGGAGCTTTACGATTTTCACATGTCAGTTCATGTTCCTCAGCTGTATGTTTGATTTTCCTTCCGACGTGTTGGTTGTTCAAATGCATAATGCGAACCGGGAAGAAGTCCTCTCTTGGCCCTGCAAATGTAAAAGCAGAATGTACTGTAAAGTCTCACATCTGTATCTGTAAGTTATAGAATTCTCACTCACATATAATTAGTGTGTCAGACCAAGTGAAGACGACGATCTAAGCAATTGACCAGATCATCTATTAGTCCCGAGGTCTAGGGGCTTAAATGTATAAACCATTCAAGAAAAGTATGTATGTGGTCACATCACTTACCTTTGAAGTCGATAGTCTTCAGAGCTTTTTCCACTACATTTTGATTGGAAAACGCAGTGGATACAGTGACCAAAAGGAAAACCGTAAGGAAAGCAAGTTTAGCCATGTTAAATCTCAATGTATCTGTATAAGTGTGTATATATATATATATTGCCTTTGGATTTCTGCAGAAAATGGTATGTTTTTATGCTTCTAGTGTCGGACGATTTATACAGAGATTTTTTCTGTTTTTAGTGGGACTATTCAGTCAACATATTATTATTTATACAAGTTTTACTCGTTTTGAAAACCTATTTTTTAAATGGAATTTGACTGAGTTAAAATGTATTCATTAGCTTGCACATGATGATAAAAACATGAAAACGATTTAAAAAACCCCTCAATATATGGTATTATAAACACAGATAGGAATATGCAGTTTAAAAAAGAAACAAACACAGATAGCAATGCAAACGTAAAGAATGACGGAATTGATAAACACAGAAACAAGAAGAACACAATGATTTAACGTGGTTTCCGGCGTTGTGCCGACTACTCCATGGATAGAAAAGGAGATATTTTACTATGCACAGAATTACAAGGTTTCCACAAGTATGTGAACAACACTCTTGAAAGACACACATTGCATTGATTACAACATTGGTATTTATAGACACAAGTCCCAAACCCTAACCGTCATAGATCTTTGTCGGAACTACCATAAATACCCCAGATGTGGACCCCAGCTCCAGCTGTTATCCACCAGACGAAACCCAGTTCAAAACTGACTTCCCAGACTTGTAATCAGTTGCCCAGATGTAGAACTTAGCTATACTCAGCATAACACAGCAGACCAGAAACTGACTTCCGAAGAAAACTCAGTTGCACTTCATCAAACTGACTTTCATAGAACTGAATATACTTAACTGAACTGACCATCAATCTCAGTCTCAGTTTTCCCAGATTAGTTCCACCAGATATTTCCCAGTTTAGAGATCAAGTCACCAAAACTGACAAATCTCCACCTTGACCTGAACTCTCATTCAACGTCACCAAATTGCATAATCAGATGTACTTGTACCAGATGCATTCGTCAATGCCAAGGTGTACAGTACCAGACTTCTCCTCAGAATCCACTCAAATTGATCTGTCCTCAACTGAGTATCCAGAATTCAGTTTACAGGCTTTGAATATTCAGCAAGTCCAGACACAACTGAAACTTGCTCGCCGAACTGGTTTAGTGAACATATCAACAGGGTTTTCCTTGGTGCTGATCTTCTTCACTACAACCCTCTTCTCATTTCTCAGAAAATGATACCTTACATCAATATGCTTGGTTCTCTCATGATGAACCTGATCCTTAGCTAGACAAATTGCACTTAAACTGTCACAATAAATCTCAGCTTGATCCTGATGTAGCCCCAAATCACTGACTAGTCCCTTCAACCGACACCCTTCTTGGCTGCTTCAGTAAGAGCCATATACTCAGCTTCAGTAGTTGATAAAGCCACTGTTGCTTGAAGAGTTGATTTCCACCTGACAATTGAATTCCCCAATGTGAAAACATAACCAGTCATAGATTTTCTACTGTCCACATCACCTGCATAATCAGCATCACAGTATCCTGTGATCAGTTTCTCAGTATCACCTCCATAAATGAGACCAACATCAGCTGTACCTCTAAGGTACCTGAACATTCTTTTCACAGCTTTCCAGTGTTCCTTTCCAGGTTGAGCCATAAACCTGCTGACAACACTGACTGCCTGAGCCAGATCAGGCCTAGTGCACACCATGGCATACATCAGACTGCCAACTGCACTAGCGTAGGGAACTCTTGACATATAATCCTCCTCCTCTGCTGACTGTGAAGCAAAAACTGATAAATGAACATTTGATGCTATAGGAGTATCTATTGGCTTAGCAGCTGACATGCCAAACTTTGACAATATCTTCTGTATATAGCCCTGCTGAGATAAGAATAGTTTCTTCTAATTTCTATCTCTCCATATCTCCATCCCCAAAATTTTCTTGGCTGCACCCAAATCTTTCATTTCAAACAAAACACTAAGAAGGTCTTTCAGATACTGAACATCAGACTTCTTCTTTGCAGCTATCAGCATGTCATCCACATATAACACAAGATATGTGTAAGATCCATCTTCCAACTGACTGTTGTAGACACATCAATCATAAGGACTTCTGCTGTAACCCAACTGGATCATATAACTGTCAAACCTTTTATACCACTGTCTAGGAGCTTGCTTCAGTCTATACAAGGACTTCTTCAACTTACACACAAGATCTTCCTTACCAGGAACTTGGAAACCCTCTGGCTGAGTCATGTATATCTCTTTGTCTACATCACCAAGTAGAAAAGCTGTCTTCACATCTAACTGCTCAAGTTCTAGATCTTGCTGTGCCACCATTGCTAGTAACACTCTGATTGAAGTATGTCTGACTACTGGTGAGAATATCTCATCAAAGTCCACCCCTTCTTTCTGACTGAACCCTCTTGCAACCAAACGTGCCTTATACTTAACTTCTTCTGCCTCAGTTATCCCTTCCTTCTTCTTGAAAATCCATTTGCAAGTAACAACTCTCCTTTCAGATGGATGTTTAACTAGATCCCAAGTCTGATTCTTCAGTAATGACTCCATTTCATCTCCCATGGCAGCAAGCCATTGAGATGCTTTAGAACATGTCACTGCTTCCCTGTAAGTAGAAGGTTCAAAACCATCCACTTCTTCTGCAACTTGAAGTGCGTATCCAACCATATCATCAAACCCATACCTTCTAGGAGGTATCCCAACATTGGATCTTCTAGCTCGCCGAAAGCTATACTCGCCGGCCCATGTTTTCGCCTTGACGCTAAACCGACATTTGCTCACCGATCGGCTTGGATTCGGCTCGGTTCAAGCAACCGGATCGATGAAAACCGACTTGGATCGTTGATTGTTGCATTCCAACGACTCCACCCGAAGCTCCACCTTACCGTCGGTTTTCTCGTTTCAAAGATCGGTTTCGTTTCAGTTATCATCCCCACAGATGAACTGAGTACAGAATTTTCATCGAAAACTGTATCTCTGCTGAGAATGACTCTGTTTTCTGCTGATGACCAAATTCTATAACCCTTTACTCCATCACCATACCCCACAAACACTCCTTTCTTGGCCCTTGGTTCTAGTTTCCTTCACTGACATGATAGTAAACTGTGCTTCCAAATACCCTTAGAACTGAATAATCTGCAGGCTTGCCTGACCACATCTCAAATGGTGTTTTGAGACTGATCTCTGTGTGAGGACTTCTGTTGATTAAGTAGCAAGCTGTGGTAACAGCCTCTGCCCAAAATCTCCTTGATAAACCTAGCATGAGAAAGCATACATCTTGCTCTCTCCAGAAGAGTTTGATTCATTCTCTCAGCTACACCATTTTGCTGAGGAGTATTCCTGACTGTATGATGTCTGGCAATACCCTCAGTTTTGCACAATGTATCAAACTCAGTCCAGCAGAATTCCAGACCATTATCTGTACGAAGCCTATTGATCTTCTTTCCCAACTGATTCTCAACTAGAGCCTTCCATTGCATGAAGCTCTTGAATGCCTCACTTTTGTGTTTCATCAGTACCACCCAAGTCATCCTTGAATAGTCATCTATAAATGACACAAAATATCTGTGACCACCCAATGACTCCTCCTTTGATGGCCCCCAACAATCAGAATGAATGTAATCAAGTGATGACTTTGTATTGTGTATCCCTTTTGAGAACTTACTCCTATGTAGCTTCCCAAACACACAATGCTCACAAAAGTCCAGATTCTTGACCTTACATCCCCCAAGAAGATCCTTTTGAGAAAGAACCTGCATCCCATGTTCCCCCATGTGACCCAGTCTCATGTGCCACAGTTTTGTAAGCTGTGACTGATGAACCTCAGCTGATGCCACAGCAGCAGAACCTGCAACAAGACCCTTGTAATATATATAGAGTCCCTTTCTTGATTCCCTTGAGAACTTCAACTGAGTTTTTATAGACACTCAGCACGCCACTTTCCCCCTTAAAACTGAATCCCCTGCTGTCCAAGGAACTGAGGGATACCAAGTTTTTGGTCATTTGTGGAACATGTCTAACTTCACTCAGTTTGCAGAATCTTCCATCCTCTGTCCTCAACTGAACTGAGCCAATTCCAACTACCTTGCAGACCTTGCTGTTTGCCATAGATATATGACCACCATCTATCTGCTGATAACTTGAGAACCACTCTTTGTGAGGGCAAATATGAAAGGATGCCCTAGAGTCCAGAATCCACACATCAGTTTGATGTGCTGACTCTCCTGCCACTAGGACCATGTCCTCATCTGAATCATGCTCAGCTGCTACAGCAGCTGTGCCAGAACTGTTCTACTGTTGTTTCTTCCTCTATGGACAATTGGACTTCCAATGTCCCTGCTCCTTACAATAATTACAGACATCTGTGGATTTAGGGCCTTTGGTTCTTGTCTTCTTGGAACTTTTCTTCCTAGACTGACCATGCTCTTTTCCACTGCTACAACTGACTATCGTCCCGTGCACTCGACCGTCTCCGCTCCACCGCCTTATGTCTCAGCTCCCTGGCATGTAAAGCTGACCTTACATCCTCCAAAGCAACTGTATCCTTCCCAACTATGAAAGACTACACAAAGTTCTCATAGGAAGCTGGTAATGAAACAGACAAAATCAAAGCAACATCTTCATCCTCAATCTTAACATCAATATTCCTGAGATCAAGTAATATTGTGTTCAGCTGATCAAAATGATCTCTCAACTGAGCCCCCTCATGCATCCTCAGGCTGAACAGCCTCTGCTTCAGTAGCAACTTGTTGGTCAATGACTTAGTCATATACAGGCTTTCAAGCTTTAACCATAACTTGGCAGCGGTGTCTTCCTCAGAAACTTCTGTGATAACATCATCAGACAAGTACATCATGATGGTTGAATGTGCTTTCTCCTCCAGACTTGCATAATCTGCAGAACTGGCATCCCCTCTACTTGATAAAGGAGTCCACAATCCTTGTTTCTTTAACAAGGCCCGCATCTTGATTTCCCATAAACTGAAACTGTTCCTCCCTATAAATTTATCAATCTTCACGTTCATTGCTGACATCCTTCTAATTAAAGAACAAACCTTTGATTACAAAATCCTAGCACCGGTCACCGGTCTGGGTGAAGATCAACTCTGTTCACCTGCAACTCCGGAATCTTGAACCCGCTATGATACCAGTTTGTTATAAACACAGATAGGAATATGCAGTTTAAGAAAGAAACAAACACAGATAGCAATGCAAACGTAAAGAATGGCGGAATTGATAAACACAGAAACAAGAAGAACACAGTGATTTAACGTGGTTTCCGGCGTTGTGCCGACTACTCCACGGATAGAAAATGAGATATTTTATTATGCACAGAATTACAAGGTTTCCACAAGTGTGTGGACAACACTCTTAAAAGATATACATTGCATTGATTACAACATTGGTATTTATAGACACAAGTCCCAAACCCTAACCGCCATAGATCTTTGTCGGAACTACCATAAATACCCCAGATGTGGACCCCAGCTCCAGCTGTTATCCACCAGACGAAACCCAGTTCAAAACTGACTTCCCAGACTTGGAATCAGTTGACCAGATGTAGAACTCAGCTATACTCAGCATAACACAGCAGACCAGAAACTGACTGCTGACTTCCGAAGAAAACTAAGTTGCACTTCATCAAACTGACTTTCACAAAACTGAATATACTTAACTGAACTGACCATCAATCTCAGTCTCAGTTTTCCCAGATTAGTTCCACAAGATATTTCCCAGTTTAGAGATCAAGTCACCAAAAATGACATATGGAATATTCGATTAGGCCATCTTCTTGGATCAATAAATGCAAGTGAGTATGAAGACATAATTACAGCACTTGCACCTGCAGTAAATTGTAAGAATCTGTATATATTTTAAAGATTTTAATCCCAGAGATCCACCTATAATGTTATTTCAATATAACTTATTAAATAAATCTGTAATAACATATTCTTCACAATACGCGTGACATCTACAATTAATATCGTCTCATACTCTGCACATAGAACACGAGAAATATCTCGCATCTATGCGTTGGACTGTTGGAACTATAACATATGTGGAGTGATTTATACGGTATATGTAAACACGAAATCGATCCCGTAATTACCGGCATAAATTATAGAATTAAATACGAGTTAAACCTGAAAATAAAGCAAGAAAAACAGAACCAAAACAAGATATGTATTAAAACAATTGTTGAAAACTGATTGGAAAAGAACATATTTGGAACCGGAAAGAAAAATGAAAATAAACAAAGTTGGAATTGAAAATAGTATATTTCACACTTACATGTGTTTACAGAGTACACACAAATTACATAAAACATGTGCCGATATGCAGCCTAAATTTAAGCCTATCATTGACTAGGATTATTCCTTATATGGAATAATAATACACATTAATGACAAAATGCAACTCAACCCGATTCAGCAAGATTATTATTATTAAATTTGGCTTTGTCGGCTCCAAATCCGACACCTCCTTATATATTTATTCTCGTGATGGTGCTTGCGTTTATATTCTGATTTATGTGGATGACATTATTAATACTGGCTCATCGGCTTCTCTTGTTGAGTAGGTTACCTCTTATCTTGGCCGGCACTTTCAATTTAAGGACCTTGGTTCTCTATCGTATTTTCTTGGCATTGAGGTACTTCCTTCCTCCGATGGGCTATTTCTCACTCAGCGCAAGTATATTTTTCAAGTTTTGCAGCGTGCCTCTTTGGACAAGGCTAAGCCTTGTCAGACACCTATGTCGGCCTCTACCCGACTTACACTTGACAACGTCCCTCCTTGCACCGATCCTTCGCTATATCGCACTATTGTTTGCGGTCTACAGTATCTCAGCTTCACTCGGCCTGATATTTCCTTTACGGTCAACAAGGTTAGTAAGTATGTGCATTCGCCTACCGAAACTCACTGGGTTGCAGTTAAATGTATTCTTCGGAATCTTAAGCACACTGTCTCCGATGGTCTCTTTTTCTCTGGGCTTATTCTGATTCTGATTGGGCTACTGACATAAATAATCACCGTTCTGTTGGGGCATTTTGTGTCTTCCTTGGTGACAATCTCATTAGTTGGCGTACTAAGCAACACTGACGGTTTCAAAGAGTAGCACTGAGGCCGAGTATAAAACTCTTTCTAACACCGCCGTAGAACTCCAGTGGCTTTGCATTATTCTCCGTGAGATGCAGGTTCTGTTGTCTTCCACACCAACTCTTTGGTGTGATAATATTGGCGCCACCTACCTTGCTCGCAATGCGGTGTTTCATGCCCGTATGAAACATATAGAGATCGACTTCCACCATGTTCGTGAATTAGTTGCAGCCTCGTTTTGTCAGTTTAAAGTCCAATCTCCGTGTTCAGGCACTTTCCATGGGATTGCGGGGCGTGTCGAGGATCATATAGTTTGAATATTATTATTTACTTTAAATATTATTATTGCTGTATTTATTCTGTAGTGACTTATTGATTAAGTCACCGAACCCTATATATTTATACTCTCTATTCATTTGAATCAATAAAATACAATACACTTTGAATTACGTTAACTACAGACCTAACAGTAACATTGTATATATTGAGCATTATCGTGCGTTGAACTCGCGGGATAACTAAACAGCCACCAACTATTGTGATCGGAGATATATAAGAAAAGGCATAAAATTCCGACACAATTTTTTAATACCGTCACAAATATCTTTGTATTTGATAGGAAACAAAGTAGATGAGAATAGCTCAACATTCAAACAGTAACATTGGTACATGAAAAACCAGACACTGAAAAGTATAGCTACAGAGAATGTATCTCTCTCAAGGTAGGGAATACTACTAATCAGAATTTATTACGTACGGACAAACACAACATAATTTAAACAAGGGTAGTGGTATTGCCAAAGCATTTTTTGTTAATGCCAAAGCAATTTGTGTTACAACATTTTTGGATTATATGGTATTTGCCTTGGCAATACCAATAAATGCCTTGGCCATACCGTGAGCCTTTAAACAAACCACATATTTGCAAAATCGTAGAACGTTGTCTTTCAGATAGATACCATTTCATTTAATTTGATTATACTAGTGAACGTGAGCCGTGCAAGGCACGGCGGGCCCAACATAAATCGTTATCAACGATAATATCAAAGAATAGACCTCCAACGTGAAATAAATCGTGTAAGCTTAAACCGTAACATATTCAAGGCACAAGACAAAGAGAGCAAGAGAAATATATCACATTCTCTCCAAGAGGTAGCTCTTTCTTAGAGACAAAAGGATAGATTTTGTGTATTTTTAGAGAATAATTGTCATTCAGTACACACACAGGTTGCCTTATATGGCACCTTATCTTATCTTAATAATAAAAGGACACTACTACCCTTATATAAAATACCCTTACAACAATAGGAAAATATATAGATAAATAGACTATTCTCTAACACCCCCTCTCAAACTGTATGTGTCTAACAACAAATTTAGTTTGCTTCTGAATTAAGTGAATTGAGCAATAGGTAAAGCCTTTATAAAAGCATCAGCAATATGAGATTCTGAGGGTATGTAGCTCACAGTCAACTCCTTGTTCATGACTTTATCTCTAACAAAATGGACATCAACTTCAATGTGCTTTGTCCTTGCATGATAGAGAGGATTTTGTGCTAGAGAGTCTGCTCCTAAGTTATCAAACCAAACCCTAGGCACAACATTCAATATGATCTTCATTTCCTGCAGCAGATTGGAAATCCAGGACAGTTCTGCAGTCAAATTGGCCAATGATCTGTACTCTGACTCTGCATTAGACCTGGAAACAACATTCTGTTTTTTGAACACCAAGAAACCAAGGATTTTCCAAGATACACACAATTCCCTGTCACTGACTTTCTGTCAGATGGAAAACAGGCCCAATCTGCATCACATAAGCTTTGTATACAGAGAGATCCATCAGCAGGTATAAAGAGACTGTAATGAAGAGTGCCTTTTACATACCTTAGCACCTTTTTTAGGGCAGTCCAATGCTCAACAGTTGGTGCTTGCATGAACTGGCTTAAATAGTTAATCACATAAGCTATATCAGATCTAGTGGAGGTGAGAAACTGCAAACCTCCCACAACACTTCTGTACAACAAAGGATTTTTCATAGGTTCCCCTTGATTAGGACTCAGATGGATACCTGTAGTCATAGGCAATGATATTTTCCATGTTCAGTCTCTTTAGCAACTGACAAGCATAGTGTCCTTGGGACAAGATCAGCCCTGAATTATCTCTGTGTGCCTGCATGCCCAAGAAATGATAAACAGATCCAAGATCCTTTAGAGCAAACTTAGAGTTGAGCATGTTCACAAAAGTATGTATCAACCTGTCTGAACTCCCTCTGACAAGTATATCATCCACATAGATCAACACATAAAGCATCTGAGTCTTGGTATGAAGGATGAACAAGGATGTGTCTGCCCTTGATTGTGAAAAACCCCACTCAAGTATTTGAGTTCTAAGGACTCCAAACCAGGCCCCAAGAGCCTGTTTTAGACCATACAGGGCCTTTTTTAGTTTGCATACATACTGTGGCTTATAGGGATCCACAAACCCTTCTGGTTGAGCCATGAAATGTCCTCATGAATGGGACCATTTAAAAAGGCATTGTTGATATCAACTTGCCTGATAGACCATTTGAATGTTACAACAATAGTTAGGACATCTCTGATAGTTGAAGCCTTGGCCACTGGACTGAAGGTGTCAGTATAATCCACTCCATAGGTTTGAATGTAACCTTTGGCAACCAGTCTTGCCTTGTGTTTTAGAATGGTACCATCTGGCTTCAGTTTGAGTTTAAAAATCCACCTGTTGCCAACAAGATCCTGCCCTGAATGAGGTGGAACAAGTTCCCATGTGTTGTTGTGTTGCAAAGCCTGATACTCTTCTTCCATGGCTTGCTTCCACTGGGGACTGTCCAAAGCCTCAGAAACTCTAGCAGGTTCAGAAAGAAGAGCTGAAAGATTTGTAGATGTGATGGAGGAGTGATAGACCTTAGGTTTGTGAATTCCACTTTTGGGCCTAGTTTGCATAGGGTGACCAGTGGTCTGAGGTGGTTCAGGAGGATTAGAGCTAACAGGAATGGAATCATGAGAGGACTGGCTAGGAGCCTGAGGACTGGATTCATTAGAAGAGGTAGACTCACTTGAAGAAATAGGACTATGATTAGAAGAGACAGGAGATGATCCAGGAGTAGGTGTTTGACAATTATGTGTTTGAGTAGGAGTTTGATGAAGTTCAGAATCAACAGAATCAGTCTGTGAATGATCAAGAGTGGTGTCCTGAGTACATGTTTCGTCATGTGTGGATTCATATCGAAGAGATGACATGTTGAAAGTGTGGACAAGATTGGGATCAACCATGACAGATCTGTGTGGACCTTGTGAGAACCCTGTCTTAAATGGGAATTCAAACTCATTGAATACTACATCTCTGCTAATATATATCCTTCCAGTTTGATCAAGGCACTTATATCCTTTATGACAAATACTAAGACCAAGATTGACACACTTGGTGGAGTGATAACTGAACTTATGACTACTGAAGGGTCTAAGATTAGGATAACAGGCATAGCCAAAGACCTTATACAGATGATAATTAGGTGTCTTGTTAAAAAGAATTTGAGAGGGACTCTGACCACTAAGAACAGGTGTAGGCAGATCATTTATAAGCTGGACAGCTTGTTCAAAGCTTTCCCACCAAAATTTAAGAGGCATAGATGCTTGAGCTAGAAGAGTAAGGCCCATTTCAACAATGTGCCTATGTTTTCTCTCTGCCCTTCCATGTTGGCCATGAGCATGGGGGCAGGGATGTCTAAATAGGATTCCAAGTTCTTTCAAAATAGACTCAAAGACCCTATATTCTCCACCCCAATTAGACTGAACACATTTAATTGTGGTGTGGAACTGATTCTCAACAAGTTTTTTAAAGATAAGGAAGGCATTTAGGGCTTCAGATTTGTGCTTTA
The DNA here is from genome assembly GCA_036785695.1 of Gentiana straminea. Taxonomy (NCBI): domain Eukaryota; kingdom Viridiplantae; phylum Streptophyta; class Magnoliopsida; order Gentianales; family Gentianaceae; genus Gentiana; species Gentiana straminea. The sequence continues at coordinate 12,219,658 of JAVUPR010000265.1, forward strand.
AGGGATATATCCAGGGGAACCTGGAGTGGTCATCAACAAAGTGTATGTAGTATTGAAAGCCTGAACTAGAAGTGACAGGTGTTGGACCCCAAAGGTCAGTGTACACAACATCCAAAACAGTTCTAGCATGAAAAACATATTTATCATAAGGAAGACTGCATTTTCCCAAATTGACATGCTTCACAAAAAAACAGGTTTTACATTAAAAGGAACATTACATGAATCCAAAACATTTTTTAAAACAGAAACATATGGATGGCCAAGTCTATTGTGCCAAACATTGATGTCTTTTTGAACAGGAACAGAACACACAAAGGCATTGAAAGACTTATTGTTGACATCTTGATGAGACTTGGATTGAAGGGAGATCAAGTGACTGGAATCTTTGACCATAGGGATTTGATAGAGACCATGCATAAGGGCACTTACTTGAAGAAGAGTCCTTGTGTCCTTGTCCTTAACATAACAACATTTATTGTCAAATTCAACTATAACAGGATAATCATTGGTCAATTTGAGAAACACTAACAAGATTCTTAGTCATAGTAGGAACATGTAAAGATTTTTTTAGATGAATTTGTGTGTTATTGTGTGTAGGAAGAATGCAAGAGCCAGTATGATAGATAGGAAGAAGCTCACCATTTCCAACTGCCAGATTTTCTGATCCTGTGTAGTCACCAGTTAAATGCAAGTTATTGATATCAGTGGTAATATGGTTGGTGGCTCCACTGTCCATGTACCAGGATGAATCAGCAGCATGCTGAGGTGTAGCAACAAGAGCTGAGGCTTGTTTAGTCTGATTACCACCATTAGAACCAGGCACAAAGTCTTGTTCAAACCTGTGCCAGCAATCCATGACTACATGTCCAGATTTTCCACAAAGTTGGCATGTAGGTCTACTGGAGCTATTATTAGGAGTTCTTCCACCTCTGCCTCTTCCTCCTTTGCCCTGGTGTTGTTTCCAGATGAACCAGTATTTCTGGGGCCATAATTTGACCTTTGTCTAGTAGTAGCAACCTGAGCACTAGGAGCACCAAGAAAATTTACTCCTGAAGGATTATTGAATCTGGCCAGCAGCTTTTCATATGTAAGAAGTTGGGACTGAACTTCTTGCCAGCTCATAGCTCTCACTCTTGTTGTTAGGTTTACGATGACAGCTTCATACTCTTTGTCAAGTCCCGCAAGAGTAGCCAGAATCAACTCAGATTTAGGTACAAGATATCCAGCTACTGCAAGACTATCAGTATAAGACTTCATCTGAACTAAATAGTCAGCCATAGATTTGTTCATTTAGTGGCCCTAGTTAAAGCACTCTTATATTCAATCATTCTTGACTCTGATTGACTGTTAAATAGAGTTTCAAGAGTTACCCAGACCTCTCTAGCAGTTTGACAGCCTACAACTTCAAGAAGAGCCTGTTCAGACATTGAGCTCATAAGCCAACCAACTAAGAGCTGATCTATAATATTCCATTCTTCTGTGGTCTGGAGTCTCTGCTATGGTGATGGAGACACATCAAATGGAGAACCACTAGATCTTAAGTGTGAGTCTTCTCCAAGAACTTGCCCCTCGAGTCTATGACCTTTGATGATAGGCAACACAGTAGTTTTCCACAGTAAATAGTTGTTTCTGTCTAGTTTAACATTACAGGTCTGACTAAGATTTCCAGTAAAGAGGAGAGAACTAGATATGGATGGAAGAACTTGGTTCAGATTTGGAGGAGGAAAAGCAGTAATGAAAGGTAAGGTCTGATTTAACATGGAACTTGCAGTAACATGGATGGAACTTGGGTCAATTCGACCAAAATTGATACCTGAAACAAACGAAGGAGTCTCTGAAGGAACAAAGCTGCTCTGCAGATAGCTCAGAGGGTTGAAGCCAGCACTCAGACCTGTGTAGATCGGAAGAGATGACGGAAACATGGTAGTATGGAATGCTTCCCGTTCCAGTTTCTCCAGCTTTTGTGATTCCAATAGATGAAGCTGGGACTGTGGATGAAGCTACAGCCGAGAGATTCGCATGGCTAGCAGTACCGGTGGTGGCTGCTGTGGAGGCGGACGTCATTTCTCCGGTGGAACTCATCGGTGAAGAGGACGGTTATGCCACCATGATTCCCAGCTCTGCTGCCAAGACAAAAGGATGGATTTTGTGTATTTTCAGAGAATAATTGTCATTCAGTACACACACAGGTTGCCGTATATGACACCTTATCTTATCTTAATAATAAAAGGACACTACTACCCTTACATAAAATACCCTTACAACAATAGGAAAATATATAGATAAATAGACTATTCTCTAACACTTAGAGACGTGAAGATTGTGAATCACCTCTCCTCCAACCCTATCAGGAGTTTTCATCTACAAAATAAACTACAATATAATGTATCGGAGAACAATGTCATAAATTCGATCACTTTAGCTTCGACTTTACGCAATGAAAATTATACAAAAACAATAAGCGGACCATAACTACACGATCAAATCTCCCGGGACGCCTTAGCTTCCAGATCATTAATATGCTTGAAAATGTGTTTCCCTCATTTTCTATACGAAATTTCTCTTTCTTATCATTAATGAATACGTCATTGATCTCGTGTTCATTCATTTGGTGGGAAAAAACACGTGTCAAACGGTCTGAAGAATATAAAAAGTGATTTGGTATTCCAACGTCAATTTTAGTGACGTTCGTACCGCAAACGGTTTCACCGATGTTATGTTGATCAAAATAATAAAAACATTTAATATGTTGTCCACGTTGTCACATGTGGGCACATCTTCTTGACGCGGATATTGGTTTGCCCTTATTTTTTTGTTGTTGTATTTTATAGCTAAACTTGACTCATCTTCCATAGTACACTATACATTAGAACTTCAAATCCGTCGGTCTTTTTTTTTGCCCTTTTTTTGCACAAACTACTAACGGTACACGTTTGATTAAAAAAAATTACACGGTATTATTTAATTGTTGTGCCGAAATCGAATAAATTTTTTTCGGTTGATTGAAATTTAAAATTAAATCCGCACTGTCTGTTGGAGGTAATAAAAATAAACCGTATCGAAATATACACTTTGGTTCGGTTTATGTAACGGATAGTCGAACAAAAAATTTCGGTTTCTATATAACGCAAACCGAAGGGAAAAAAAAACCACTGTTAAAAAAGGAAAAAAAAATGAATCGTATCGATATTTAAAAAAAACACGGTTTTATTCAATTGTTGTGCCGAAATCGAATCGAAAATTTTCGGTAGATTGAAATTTAAAATTGAATCCGCACTGTCTGTTGGAGGTAATAAAAATAAACCGTATCGAAATATACACTTTGGTTCGGTTTATGTAACGGATAGTCGAACAAAAAAATTCGGTTTCTATACAACGCTAACCGAAGGGAAAAAAAGCCGCAGTTAGAAAAGGAAAAAAAAATGAATCGTATCAAAATTTTTAAAAAAAATACACAATTTTATTCAATTGTTGTGCCGAAATCGAATCGAAAATTTTCGGTTGATTGAAATTTAAAACTGAATCCGCACTGTCTGTTGGAGGTACTAAAAATAAACCGTATCGAAATATATACATTTTGGTTCGATTTATGTAACGGATAGTCGAAAAAAAAATTCAGTTTCTATACAACGCTAACCGACCAGGAAAAAAGAAAAGAAAATATGCCACGTGTCAGCCACAGAGGCTGCCACGTGACCAATTTGGGGCTCATCCTCTTAACATCTTATGGATATAAGATATAATATTGTAGTTTTGTATATTGCTTGATATATTGGACAATTTCATTACGTACGTATGGTTAAATCATTCTCGTTCTTCGTCGTCCGGAATGCACGTATAACTGTCAAGCTCAAACCCATATACTGAGTCACATACGCATTCATGGAGCTTGATGATCTTCACATGTCACTTGTGTTCCTTCATCTTTAATTTTTCTTCCGATGTGTCGGTTGTTCATCTGCATAGTGCGAACAGGGAAGTCCTCTTTTGGCTCTGCAAAACGAGAAAGCATGTATAAACCATTCATGGACGGAAACAGAAATTAATTCATATCGAGAGGAAATGGACTTAAGAAATATACTCCCTCCGTCCCATTTTATTTGTCCTGTTTGACTTTTCACACAGATTAAGAAAAGTGTAGTTAATGCTTTGAATCACATTAAATAATCCAATATTTTTACACTTATGCCCTTTAAGTTGTTGTTGGAGCATTTAATGCTACACACTTTTTATTGTAAATATTGTAAAGAGTGAAGGGTATTTGAAGAAATTTAACAATTAATGCACAAAGTGGACACTTATTTTGGGACAAACCAAAAAGGAAACATAGACAAATAAAATGGGATATATATATATATATATATATATATATATATATATATATATATATATATATATATATATATATATATATGTACAATGTATGTATGTCGTCACATCACTTACCTTTGAATGTGGGAAATAAATATGTTAAGGGTATATATGTAAAGTTACGATAATTGTGATTAGGGTTTTGGTGATCCGTTGTACTATAAATACTTGGACATTGTGAATATACAAATCATCTTTTCTCCCAATTGTGTTGTGTTTAACATGGTATCGGAGCCAACCCATGGCTTCTCCCCATGTCTTTTGTTCGTACCCTTGCCGGCAATACAATCGTATCCAAGTGTCAGTACATCAACGATCGTATCTTATAACCTGGATATTATTCTCTCTCGGAATAACTCATTTACTTCCACTTTGCAAAGATTAACGAGAGCTAGACATTCTTTATATGAAGGCCATTTCAGATATTCACTCCTACTAACAGGATACGTGATTTCCGGATGAACAAACATGTATTCTACGCATGCTTCAATATCATACCCGAGCACTACCGCATGAGCACCCCATGGCTAGGGGAAACCTAAATAGCGTCAAAGCATGACAATCCACACCGTGATGCCATGTAGACTCCGGTTTCAGGATAATTACACAACTGTCACATACTGCGACCGTTAATGTAAGTGGTTAGTCTAACGTACGCATTCTCTAATACACGTCCACGTACAGTCCAAGTGTCTCCACACTTTGATAGACGAGATGTATCAATATCTTCAATAAGATAGAAGACATCCAATGTGTGCTAGTCTAATCATACTATCAATGTCCCGTTTGACAGTACATACGACTAGAGACATTTAAGTATTAAACATATTAAAGTGATTAGAGATCTCATCAACCATGCTCATGATCATTGTTTCTCTATCACAGTTTAATACTAAGGAGGTTACTATATATTTAATAACATAATTGGTTCATAAAGATAAACAAAATATATAATAACAAAAGCTTTTATTAATCATAATAAAGTTATTACATGAACTAAATAGACTGTAAATGACCCGACCCGGTTGGATCCGGTCCAATCCGATTGGATTTAGGACACTATTTCAACATAAAGATGCAGGACAAGCTCAGTAAAGACAACCAAGAGACCAACACAGTGAAGTGAAGACCTATGGTTTGACTTACAAACGGGGAAGTCTATGATGACCTTGGGCAAGTCTAAGATATATTACAAATGATGAAACTAATAATTTCAATAATATGGTGTATACTGATCTCACACAAATCAAGGATCAGTGAAGTTTATCTCTATGGGGCTGAAAAATAAAGCAACAACAAAGCATATATCAAACAACCAAGTAAAGCAGTCACTTGACCGATGAAGTAAAAGAGAAAGCAGTCAAATAAAGAAATCACCCAGCCAATGAAGTAAAGAAAAGGCAGAAAAGTTAAGTAAGCTGTTTGCACTCATTCAAAACGTGGAAAATATGGAAGATCAAGCAATAAATGTATAATCAATGAAGGACGGATTTTATGTGGGACGCTTGAAGAAAATACGGATCACTGAAACCAAGGAAGATTAAATCAAGACAAAATCAAGGATTATTCTGTGCATTAAATAGCCAACGGACGAAAATTCAAAATCAAGGCTATAAATAGAAGGCATTGACAGACAAGGACAATAACGATAATATAGCTCTCCAAGTGTTGAAACTCTGTCAATTACACAAGCCTTCAAATTGTTCTTACAAGAAATATCTAGAAAATCAATCTCAGAATACATAAAGCAGAAATGACACAATCAAGTCTGAGTATTGATCAAATTTGTGAATCCTGAGTTCACAACAACTTGAAGATCTCTTTAGATCAGCGATTGAATCAGATTGTCTGGAAAGAATTGCAAAAGTGTGATAGCTGCTGAAGGATTTGTTCCCAATGAGCAGTGTGTGAAAGACTGTGATGTGCCTAAATCGTACTTCGGTCCGCGGATCCGTATTCGGGTCTGACCGGCCACCGACATTAGTGGATGAGGCCACCGGCCATTACTGACCGCGAGCTCGCAAGCCAAATTAGGACCACAAGCCTTCGGATCATTTCCAAGCCCTTAACCCTGTGCGGCGACAAAAAAGGATTAAGGGGCCGACATGCAATCTCATTCGATAAACGGGTCCGCCAGCGACCTCGACCATAGTATTTAGAGGAAGAACTATCTCAAGTTTGGCAAAACAATGATATAAATGGTACAGGGATCAGCGAGGCTATTATTAGGAGCACAAGTTATCGGCTTCGCTACGAGCCCGCTACTGTAGATAAATATCTATTTGGTACTATATGTCCTCATTTGGGCCGCTGACAGTGATAATCGCCGTTCTGTTGGGGCATATTGTGTCTTCCTTGGTGACAATCTCATTAGTTGGCGTACTAAGCAACACTTGATGGTTTCAAAGAGTAGCACTGAGGCCGAGTATAAAACTCTTTCTAACACCGCCGCATAACTCCAGTGGCTTAGTAGTATTCTTCGTGAGATGCAGGTTCCATTGTCTTCCACGCCTACTCTTTGGTGTGATAATATTGGCGCCACCTACCTTGTTCGCAATCCTGTGTTTCATGCCCGCACGAAGCATATAGAGATCGACTTCCACCATGTTCGCAAATTAGTTGCAGCTCGCAAGCTCTGCATCTCTTTTATCTCCTCGAAGGATCAGTTAGCGGTGTCCTCACCAAACCGTTGGCTCAGCCTCGGTTTGCCAGTTTAAAGTCCAATCTCCATGTTAGCCACTTCCCAAGGGATTGCGGGGACGTGTCGGGGTTCATATAGTTTGAATATTATTATTGTCGTATTTATCCTGTAGTGACTTATTGACCAAGTCACCGAACCCTATATATTTGTATTCTCCATTCAATTGATTTAATAAAATACAATACACTTTGAATTATGTTAATTATAGACCTAACAGTAACATTGTATTGAGCATTATCGTGCGTTGAACTCACGGCATAATTAAAGAGCCACCAACAATTGTGATAGCCGATATATAAGAAAAGACATAAAAGTCCGACACAATTTTTTTATACTGTCACAAATATATTTGTATTTGATAGGAAACAAAGTACATGAGAATAGCTCAACGTTCAAACAGTAAGATTGGTACATGAAAATCCAGACACTGAAAAGTATAGCTACATAGAGAATGTATCTCTCTCAAGGTAGGGAATACTAATCAGAATTTATTACGTACGTACAAACACAACATGATTTAAACCAACCACATATTTCCAAAAATGGTAGAACGTTGTCTTTCAGATAGAAACCATTTCATTTAATTTGATTATATATAATATTGTAGTGTTGTATATTGGTTGATATATAGGACAATTTCATTACGTATGGTTAAATCATACTCGTTCTTCGTCGTCCGGAATGCACGTATAACTCGAAAGCTCAACCCCATATACTGAGTCACATACGCATTCTTCCCCGGTAATGAGCTCCAACCAAACACATGATTCTTCAGCATCGCATGGAGCTTCATGATCTTCACATGTCACTTGTGTTCCTTCAAGTTTAATTTTTCTTCCGACGTGTCGGTTGTTCATCTGCATAGTGCGAACAGGGAAGTCCCCTTTTGGCTCTGCAAAACGAGAAAGCATGTATAAACCATTCATGGACGGAAACAGAAATTCATATCGGGAGGAAATGGACTTAAGAAAAATATATATATATATATATATATATATATATATATATATATATATATATATAAATAAATATGTATGTATGTATGTCGTCACATCACTTACCTTTGAAGTCCATAGGCTTCAGAGCCTTTTCCACTACATTCTGATTGGAAAACACTGTTGACAAAGTGACCAAAAGGAAAACCGTGAGGAAAGCACATTTAGCCATGTTCCAAATTATCTATATAAGTATGTATGTATGTATGCCTAGTGTCGAACTTCTGCAGATTATGGTATGTTTTTATGCTTCTAGTGTCGAACTATTTATACAAATATTTTTATTGTTTTTAGTGGTACTATTCAGTCAACATATTATTATTTATACAAGTTTTACTCGTTTTGAAAACCCATTTTTTTATAACTGGAATTTGACTGAGTTAAAATTTATTCATTAGCTAGCAGATGATGATGAACATTAATTTAAAAAGAAAAACCCTCAAATATATGGAATACTTTTTTTTAGAGGGGAAAATATATGGAATATTCGATTAGGCCATTTCTTGGATCAATAAATGCAAGTGAGTACGAAGGCGGACCTTCGTCCCTCTGATACACTTGACCATCAAGTGCAACATTACGCACAAAACGACGGCGGTTTGTGTGTACATTACAAATAAAACGGCGTCGTTTTGTGTTTAATGTTGCACTTGATGGTCAAGTACACGGGAGGGGATCTTTCTCCTTACATTACATATAAAACTACGTCATTTTGTATAATTTTTTGCACTTGATGATCAAGTGCATTGGATGAGATTTTTTTTCCCATAACCTGTACAAAGAACACAAGAAATCTACGGTATTGTCTCACATATGTGCATTGGACTGTTGGGATTATAACATATGTGGAGTGATTTATACGGTATATGTAAACTCGAAATCGATCCCGTAATTACCAGCATAAATTATGGGATTAAATACAGGCTAAACATGAAAATAAAACGAGAAAACACAGAACTAAAACAAGATTAATATTAAAACAATTGTTCAAAACTTATTCCGAAAAGAACATATTTGGAATCGGAACGAAAAATAGAAGTAGAATAAATAAAAGAGATCGAGTATTCACTCTATCCATAAAACAATATTGTTCGAACCAAGTGAGTATTCACTCTATCCATAAAACAATATTGTTCCGATCCAAGAATGGAGTCAATTTAGGAAGAAAAAACCAAATACTAGCCAATAGTTGTAGCAAAAGATAAAATCATGTAATTATGAACCAGTCAAAGAGTTAACCCCCCAATTAAACACACACCCCCCCCCCTCCAGTCTACCACGTAGCATGATTCAAGATTAACAACCTAAATCCAATCTTTTAATGATTAAAGTCCCGAAAGTTGTTCTAATTAAATTCATGAACCGATAGAAGAACTCACGTGTTGCATTAACTGTCAACCGTGAACCGGTTAGATCGAATTAACCAACATGCGTTAAACTGTGCCTAATGGGATGCCCATACGAATAGGGAAAACCTCAGTAAAGTAACTACCGTGAACAAATTCCATGTTCTTTCGGATAATTAGTGAACTCGTTATCCATATACTTACCTCCTCGATCACATCGAAGACACTTTAACGATTTACCTAAGTGCCATTCTGCTTTAGCATGGAATTCCTTAAACTTACCAAAAAATTTGGATTTCTTATTCATAATATAAACATATCCGTATCTCGCGTAGTCATCAATGAATGTCACAAAATATTCGAAACCACCTCAAGCATGTACATTCATCGGACCACACAGATCTTAAAGCACCAACTCTAAAGGTTCTTTGGCTCCATTACCCGATGAGAAGGATCGCTTAGTCATTTTTCCCTTCAAGCAGGGAAGTGAGTCAACATATAACTCCCTGAAGGAACCACCCTTAGTTAAGTGTTTAATCCTATTCAAGGAAATATGTCCCAATCTTGGATGCCAAAGGTATTTCTTATATTCAATAGAAACCTTTTTTCTTTTATTAGATTTTCGATGTTCTACTTTAAACATTCCAGCGCTATGCAATGGAGTTTTAGTAGGTTTAGTGAAATACAACCCGTTTTGTAAAGACGTAGAACAAATATCACATCCATTTCTAGAAATGACGACCTTATTACCATCAAAAGGAATTGAATACAATTGTTCTTGTAATTTTGAACTGAAATTTAGTCTACAGAAATGCGGAAAATACAAAACATGTATAAGACCAAAACTTTATATCCTAAATTTAAACTAGTTAACTACTCACATTGATTTAAATGAAACCACTGCGCCGTTCCCAACTCTCATCGACTACGTGCCTCTCTCTAGCTCTTTATAATAACTAAGGATCCATAAAGAAGAACAAACATAGTTAGTAGCTCCATAATCAAGTATCGAAGTTGATACATCGTTAGTTACTGTATATGATTCCAAAACTAGTAATGCAAACTTACAGTATAACCTCGATAAATGAATACCTCAGGACCAGAAAAAAATATTCGTTTAACGAGGTTATTTATTTATCGATAAATGAATATATTATTCATTACCGATAAATGAATATTTATTCATTTAGATAGTATTTTTACATTTTTTTAAATTTTTTTTTTCTTATGATTAGTATTTTTAAATTTAATGTACCTAAAGGGTAATGGTCATGGTCATAATTCCTATTAAAAACTTAATTACATTCATTTTCTTTAGACTCTAGATTAGGAATACAAGCACTATACGTGTGGACTAAGTACAGTGTATTATGTATTGAGACTACTATTAAAAATGTATGTATGGAATACTTAGAGTCTAGGAAAGTATACTTAACCTACAGTACTACAAACTATATATAGTTCTAAAATTTTAGTTTGATAAAGAATCCATACTACTGTATCTTTCTTAATGTTCAATTTAATAGCTTTCAATCATTAGTCAAAACCAATAACAAAAACATAAGGAGGGTGACGGAGGTCGGATTAGCATCTCGCCACGTGTCATCCCCACAGTAATTCAACAATAAATGAAGAAAGAGAAAATCCAACTTAAGGGCCAGAAGCCCCAAGAATCCGAGCTGAGCCCAGCTCGGCCATTCACCCCAACCTTTGCAGGTCGGCCAGAGTATAAGAGACCAGCATACTCAGGTCGGACTTCACAGGTCGGCCTGAGTCCCACGTGCATATACTATAAGATAAACATGGAAAGAATCTTCGGCCATAAAGGCTTCTATCCGATATCCAAATCACCAAGATTATCTCCTACCATTAAGGAGATTAAATCGTGATTATCTTTTCCTTAGGGAACACGAAACTGCAGTCCACCAAGGACCCGGCCTACGTAGCCCTAGGGCACAAGCCTCTCTATAAAACCTATCCCTAAGGAACTACGACGACATGATTCCTGATTCATACACAGGATATGTAGGCAGCTTGAGACACAACATCTCAAGTCCAGTCTAAACCACCACAAAACCATCCCCTCTTTATTGTTTTCCTCATTCTTGAAACTTCTGTAGGTTGTCATAAGGATCAAAAGGCTCCGGAATTAACACCCGACGATTTCCAGTATTGTCAATTGGTGCTAAAAGGAGAGCTTCCTACTGACAACTTTGTTCAAGATCCAATGGCAAAACAATACTTCAATTCGAGGACTACAAGAATGATCAAATCAATCATGGCTAGCAGCAACAGATGCAATGAAATCCAAGTTGGATTTTATGGTGCTTATTACAATCTGAAAAGAGGAATTCGTGGAAGAAGAAGACAATGATCAAAATCAATATGTATGACTGCGTTTTTTCTCTTCGGATAATTCAAAATCAAAAAGGGAAGAATCCTTAAAAAAAATCATCAAGAATCTAGAACGTGGATTAATTTGTAAACAACGATTTCGAGAAAATTTCCGTTCTTTTGCTGCATCAATCTTTGAATTTCATCGGTAATGGTTCATCATCACTCAAAGAAGTGACTTTAGCAGCCCGTGTCCGGTTATCAACGACGATACATTGTCCTTGTTACTCGGTGGTTCGATTATCAATCTAACCGGAGGCGCCGCCGTCGGAAACGTATCAACGGCGGTTATGCAATCAACCTTTCGAATAGTGCCATTAGAGGGATTCTAAAAAACATATAGCTTTATGGATCTAGATAGAAATTCCTAAAGCAAAAAATTATATTGCAGCACCAACCCATTGGAATCATTCCTTGCTCAGCAAAATTACAATTAAGATCTACTGCCTTGACATGATTTAGGTTATCATCATCCTTGTCAAAATGCACAAACCAAAAAAAAAAAAAAAAAAAAAAAAAAAGAACAAAGAAAAAAAGGAGCCGAGTTGAGACTTGAGAGAAGAGAAAGGAGTGGCTGGGGATTATAATTTAACTGACATATAATATGTCATTCATGGTGGTCAACGTGGGACTTGGGAAGGAATTTCCTATGCAATAGATGCATAAATATATTAAAAGAAGCGATCAGCTTTGCCGAGGACAATCATGGGTCGATCGAATCAAAAGAAAGAAAATAATTAAATATCATCCACTCATAGATTCATGATTTCTAGGGATTTCTCAAAAAAATACAGTGACCAAGAAATCCAAGAAGATTAAATTTCAAGCATGAAGCTGAAGCTGGGATTTGAATACAAGATTCGAGCTCTCAGCTCTCTATAATGCAAGCTTTCCAGCTCTCCGAGATCCGAGCCGAGCTCTCTAGCGCTCCAAGATCCAATCCAAGCTCTCCATAATAAGGAGATTATCAGATGAGTTCATTTTATTTTTGTCGATTTCTTCTTAATTACTTTGTATTGTCACGTTTATTGCAACTATATGTTTATTTCATGTTCTACAATATGGCTCAAAGCCAAACTTTTGAGAAACGCATTCGCTAAGGCAAACTTATTAAGTCTGCAGGACAGACAAGCCAATCTCTGCAGAACAGACTCCGCTCAAAGCGTTAAAACATCACATCCGAGCTCCGACACGTCGGACTCAACAAATACGCGGGAAGTCAGTCTAAGTTGGCCCAGCTCGCCCAACACTTACGTGCGAAGGGAGTCTAACCTAGCCCAGCTCGCCCAACACTTATGCGGGAAGTCAATCTAACCTGGCCCAGCTCGCCCAATACTTATGCAGGGAAGTTAGTCTAATCTGGCCCAGCTCGCCAAACACTTACGCGAGAAGTCAGTCTAATCTGGCTCAGCTCGCCCAATGCATACAAACAAACTCCGTAAAATTTTACGTCCAGGGCCGGTTCCAGACTTCAATAAATTATTTCAATTTAGCAATATTATTTCAATATCATATTTCTGCTCTCCATTATGTTTAATACATAACGGTTTTAAGACAATAGCTCTAAGTCTGCAGGATGGACAAACAGAGCTCCAAAAAACATACTCAGCTAAATTCGCTGTCTGCTAACATGCTCAAACTGAACATCGCAAGTCAAACCCCTCGAAGTTATCTTGATACTCAGTCTACAGGCTAGACTCGAACCGAGACCTGCAGGACAGACTCAAAAATAAGCAAACAAACAAGTAAGTATGTCATCCAAAAACTATAAGTTAGTGCATGGCATATTGGGGGGTAAGACGTCCTGGCATAAAGTGAAAAGTACTCAAAAGCTGAAAGTTCGGATTAAGAAAACACATCAAGAATAAAATAGCATATATTACTCATCCGATCTCCGCGGGAAGGACTCAACTACATCGCTAAGTCTGCAGGACAGACTAACCGAGCTCCACATTATGAAGCTCAGCTAAATATCAAGTCTGCAAGACAAATTCGGCCTGAGCTTCGTAGGTAAAGGACAAACTCCAAGTCTGCAGGACCGACTCGAACTAAACTTTGCAGGTCAAACCCTCGAAGTTTTCATGATAGTGTATAGGCTAGACTCGAACCAAGATCTGCAGGACGGACTGAGTAAGTTTTCAAAGGACCATCGTGATATGCCAAAATCGGCAAAACCCCGCCAAATCCAGAAAAGAGACATAAGCCCAGTAATGGATAGGGTCCTTGGCCTATCCCCACCTCACGCTATCACGATCCTCATCATTGGCCAAAGCAATGGGAATGAAGCAGCAAACAACTAGCTCGATACAAAGCACTCGGGGCTGACCCGCTCGCCCCTTCATCTAACCATCCTTCAATGCGAACAAAGCCAACTCAACTAGGAAACAAAGTTCATACACGGCGCTCTCAGTTCGCCAAGGACTCTCAGCTCTCTAGCTCGGCACCCTAAGTCCGACCTTAGCTCGGCACCTTAAGTCCAACCTCAGCTCGGCACTCTAAGTACGCCCTCAGCTCGGCACCCTTAGTCCGACCTCATCTCGGCACCCTTAGCCCGACCTCAGCTCGGCAGCTTCATAGCTTTCCAGCTTGCCAGCTCGTCCAACAGCATGGTGATATTCAACTCATGGCCCTATAAATAGTAGCACCATACCCTTGACAAAGGGAGTTCCCTCATTTTTTTAAGAACTATGCATTGAGCTTGATCCCTTACAAAGGGTACGTAGGCAGCGTTTCAGGCTTAGCTCATAATCACAAAACACCAAACATTCCCCTCACTTAGCTCTAAAAGATCTTCATCTCATTCTTAAGCACCGCCATGCAACCACCGGCAAAATCACTTACTTTAGCCATATCTCCATCCAATGGTTAGATCTCCACCTATTTTTTCCGGCGACCCAAAACCGCCTATTTTTTGGTTTCCGACCGGCATTCATCAAGATCTCTATCGGAATCTTCATCCAAGTCTCAGGATCTTCATCCAGTTCATCATAATCTCCAGGTCTCGATCATGACCTTCATTGCATTCACAACTGATTTACCGGGTACGAGATGAGCTCGCCATAATGAGCTCACAAGAATGGTCATTCTGTGAGCTCACAAGCTGGTGAATCTGGCGAGCTCACAAGCTCTCATTGGTATTTATTTCCGTACGACAACTCAAATAATTATGCTTCATTATTTGGAACTCTCCCCACAAAAAGTGGCGGGACGATCCTTTTTGTTTTTGGAACTCACCAGAGATCACCACGTCATCAAAATGAGATTTCTCTTCACCGACAATGAGCCCGTCCGTTTCATAGCGCGACACCATAAGACCGCTCCCGCTCGGCACCATCAGATCGAATCCGGCTCGGCACTATTAGCCCGACACTAGCTAAACATCATATGTAAAGCTCACCCATGAGCGAATCTTCTCAAATTGTGGCCTTACTCTTTCAAGCATGACGCACTTAAACCCGGTCGCTACCTAAGCACGACCCGGAAGACTACGCTAAATGAGCTTACACTATCTCAGCAGATCGCTCTACAACAGTCACCTCAGCTAGCTCGGCCAGATTATAGTTTTGCCAGATTTTGGCACCCAACGCCGCCAGTTCGGCCTCCTGAGCCTGGAGCCTCTCTTTGAGAGATCTGATCTCTCGACCTTTGGACTTAGTCACGTACATTGTCTAAGTGTAAACCCCAAACACGCCTTGGTAACCGTCCCAACTCAAATTAGTGGGCATCGACACCTCGAATCCCAGGACAGTTATAACAGCATCATAACACCAGTCCTGCCACCTGGAAAATGAAGTTCAAATATACATAAGTTTAGATAACCGAGCCGAGCTACAATTTAGGCAGATCCGAGATGAACTCAATAGTTTAGCCGGATCTAGGGGGCTTGTGACGGAGGTTGGATGAGAACCTTGCCACCTGTCATCCCACCGTAATTCAACAATAAATGAAGACAGAGAATAGTCCACCTTAAAGGCCAGAAGCCCCAAGAATCCAAGCTGAGCCCAGCTTGGCCATCCTCCCCGACCTCTGCATGTCGGCCAGAGTATAAGAGATCAGCCTACTCATGTTGGACATCACAGGTCGGCCTGAGTCCCACGTGCATATACTATAATATAGACATAGAAAGAATCTTCAGCCATAATGGCTCCTATCCGATATTCAAATCACCGAGAATATCTCCTACCATTAAAGAGATTAAATCGTGATTATCTCTTCCTATGGGAACACAAAACTGCAGTCTACCAAGGACCCGGCCCACGCAGGCCTAGGGCACAAGCGCCTCCATAAAACCTATCCATAAGAAACTATGATTACAGGATTCCTGATTCATACACATGATACGTAGGCAGCTTGAGACACAACATCTCAAGTCCATTAAACCACCACAAAACCACCCCTCTTTATCGTTTTCCTCGTTCTTGAATCTTGTGCAAGTTGTCAAAAGGCCCCGGAATTAACACCCGACGATTTCCAACATCCTCCGAGGGCCATATGTGAGCATAAGAAGGAACATCCAAGTATTGGCCAAGAAGATATGCAAGCATGGGTGAAACAAAAGTTTAATTTGGTTAATAGCCAAACCGGGAAAATTGGAATTTTCGTCCGATATCTTTACCCGTTTTTTTGATTGTAGTCATGTTTTTACTCCGGCCATAACTTTAGTGCTGTATCTTTTTAAAACGTTGAGAAAATGGTCCTGTCTAGCCGGAAAAGCTGATCTGGACTCATTTTCCGGCAAAATTTGCTAATGTGGCTGCCAAATAACACTGACATGGCAACACCAAGTGGCCACTTCAGCGTTGTGTGGCAGCCACGTCAGCGTTATGTGGCAGCCACATCAGCAAATTTCGTTGGAAAATGATTCCAGTCGGGTTTCCGGCTAGACAGAACCATTTTTGCAATATTTTTTTTAAAGATATAGGACTAAAATTCTCACCGGAGTAAAAACAGGACTAAGATTGAAAACGGGTAAAACTATCGGACGAAATTCCAATTTTCCCTAGCATAATATATATAAATATATATATATATATATATATATATATATATATATATATATATATATATATTGAGTTCAATGATTATTCATTTATGTTTACATGGGGACTTTAAGGATTCAAATTTTTTTATTCGTTAATGCATTTAGCGATGTAATTCATTTTGCCCATTTGTTGAAGTCGGGACCGGAGAAAATTACTCATTTGGCGATGTTATTCATTTATCGAACATTTATTTATCGAGGTTATACCGTATATGTCTTATCCTTGCCCTTGCTCAAGCCATTCATTTCCTTAGCCTCTTTGAGGTATGTTGAACAATCATGCCTCCAGTGTCCTACCTTATGGCAGTGGAAACATTTCCCATTGGGTTTGGAATTGCCTTTTTAGCCTTCTTCTTCATCATTTTTACGCGTTTAGTTTGGTTCTCCTTAGACTTGTTCTTACCCCAGAAGATGATATTTTAGTCTCAAACACAGTGGCTTCCCCTTCTCGGCTTCTCCCAGTGGAAATAGCTTCAACACTACAATTATTCTGGTAATGATTTGTCCTTCTTTCTTGTGTATTCTTCTTGGTTCATCATAGCTTCAACACTACAATTATTACATTTAAAATGTTATTTCATACATATTATAATTTTTTAAATCGTTGTGAATACACTAAAATTGACCGATATACAAAACAACGGAGGGAGTACTATTTAAAATGCCAAGGAAATCAAAATACACAAAGTCATCAAATGGAGAATCTTCATTGCTTGAGAATCTCAGAAGTCTAATGGAGATGTGACTTCACCAGAAACATTGTAGCCAATCTTATATAATGGTTAGGATGTTCGCATATAGTTAAGATTAACGAAACTTGTTCAAGAAAATAAGATTTGAGAAGATTTATTTTATATTTAAAATTTTAGAAATTTATTTAAAGTTGTAAATATTAGAAACAGATAAAAATAAAGGTGATAGACCATAATCTCCTATTTCTATATATAATTATGAGAATAATATGCATCAAAAGCATTTCATGAAGATTCCACATTGTATACTATACGCGGTGTTTTCGTAGCAAATCCGGTGTTTTCGTAGCAAATCCGCAGCGAAATTCTTTTAGGTCATATTTTTTAAATATTTACTTTTAAGACATGTTTTTTTTAAAACACAACCTTTTAAAACATATTTTTTTCAAATTTTCCAAGTCCAAATACATTAGGCAAAGTTTTAGCATATAACATGTAAATGAAAAGATAAAACATCGGTATCTTGGCCAATTCATCAGTCGGAGAGAATTGATTTAGGTTAAAAGAAGAAGGTCACTTTTTAAAAACAAAAACAAAAACATAAAAACGTAAAAACAAAAACAAAAACAAAAACAAAAACAAAAACAAAATACAAAACAAAGAAGAAAGAAAAGTCAAAACAATGAAACTTTTACGTCTTATTAAAATGTAAAATAACTGACCAAAGATTGAAGGCTGTGACAAGAGTTGTTAACGAGCCGAGTCGACTAAAGTATCATTTATTTAAGTTTGTGTTCTTCACGAGTTTATATGTATTCGTTCGTTTAATAAACGAGCAAAAAAATATTTTCAAACTTGGTTTGTTAATTTTTTAGCTTGTTCGCAAACATTTTATTTAAAAAAAGAACAAAAAAATTTATTCAAGGCCTTCTTGGTCAAACTCGTATTTGAGTTTATGAAGAAAATTTGTTCAAACTCGTATTCGAGTTTGACTTGCTACACGTTTTTTGACTTCTTGCTCAAAATCGGCTCGAGATTGGCTCGTTGAGATATAAAAAATAAACTCTGAATGAATAAATAGCATACTACAAAGAAAATCCCCATCTTCACAACTCAAAACAATGTTATTGGCTTGATCACATACATACCGACTAGGTAGGCCGTCGCTAAGACCAGGGGCGGCGCCAAAGAGACCTTATATGGGTCACTTGAATTCCTTAAAAAAATTCCTATGTATTTATTACACTATTTAAAAAAAAATTACATTAATATTTATTAACTGACCCACTAATTTTTTCAAATATTAACCATTGACCCATGATCATACATGGATTTTAAAATTAACGATTAAAAAAACTTGTAATACGATATGCCGTTCTCGATCCCCGACCCGTGTTGCAGAATTTCTACAGCCGCCCCTGACGAAGACATAAGCATAAACCGGCAATAAAATCTACAATTTTTATAGTTAAAATACTTCAAAAGAGTTCATTTATCCGAATAAATTACTCAATCATATTTCGGTATGATCACCTAATTTCGTTCAAAAAATAAAATAAATGTGACACCCGACTGAGTGGGAGAATGACTATTTATTGGGGATATTTATTCGCACCACATCAAATCTACCGCTCGCACTATTTTATACTTTACACCACACCTAAAAGTAAAAACCTACTTTGGCACCACATTGATTTTCAAACATTTTTAATATTTTATTTACACCGCAACGAAAGCAGCAAGATTGAAAAGTCCAATGGGAAACTTTACAAGTACGCTTTAAAAGATGATGTTTTGAAAAAACATGTCTGGAAGATAAGCAATTGAAAAATATGCTTCAAAAAGCATTTCGTGAAGATTCCACACTGTATACGTAGTGTTTTCATAGCAAATCCCTAGCGAAATGCTTTTAGATCATATTTTTCAAATGTTTTCTTTTAAGACATATTTTATTTAAAACACATCCTTTTAAGGCATATTTTTTCAAGTTTCTCAGGTCCAAATACATTAGGCAAAGTTTTAGGATATACCATGTAAACTAATGAAAAGATAAAACTTCGGTATGTCCCCAGGACATAACTCAGTTGGCAAGGGGCTTGGGTGCGTGGTGCAGCCTACCAGGAGGTTAGAGGTTCTATTCCCACAAGGGGTGAATTATTCCCTCTTGTGTAATAAAGGCAAGCCCAACGATTCTGAGCTACTGGGGGATCCTGACTAACATTCTTCACTCATCCCGTGGGACAGGGGGAGTGGGGACCCTCATGGTTAGGGTTTAACCATTAAGATAAAACTTCGGTATCTTGACCAATTCATCTGTCGGAGAGATTGATTTAGGTTAAAAGAAAAATGTCACATTTAACAAAAAAAAAACAAAAACATAAAAACGTAAAAACAAAAATACAAAACAAAGAAGAAAGAAAAAAATTTCCCCTGGAAAAAAAAAGAAGAAGAAAGAAAAAGTCAAAACAACGAAACTTTTACATCTTATTAAAATGTAAAATAACTGACCCGAGATTGGAGGTTGTGTGTAATATCCCGATTTTTGAAAAAGGGCAATTCGGTATTTTAGCAAAAATCAGAATATTATGTTATTTTTAATTAAAGGATTTTCGAAAAAAGAAAAGAAAAAGGATAAACAAGGATTTTCTTTTTAAGGAAAATAATTAAGTAATTAGGTAATTGGGATTATAAAAGGAAAACTAATCCTAATTTTAACCTAGTTGTTTTTGAAAAAAAAAAAGAGAGAGGGACGCAGAAGGGGGGGGGGGGGGGGGGGGGCGCAAGTTTCAAAAAAAAAAAAAGGGAGAAGAAGCTTTCAATCTCGAGGCTAATCCGTTGTTCTTTTCATCAGACTCATCAAGAGAGAAAGGATCACCGCGAGACGAGGATCGTTTTGATATCAACAATCCTTAAATCCATTAAAGTTGGGATTTAAAGGTTAAACTTTTGACGGGTTGAAGCTTTGGTTCGTTGTACCACGCAATTAAGGTAACGTGGTTTTCTTATCGTATGATTAAGGTTTCGTAAAGTGGTAGAGCAATTTGTATGATTGTTTTTCATGGTTTTAATTCGTTTAAGTCGAGTTTGGGTTGAATTTGAGTAGAAAACGCGAGTGCGAAAAGCCGTCCTCCGTGGTGCAAGAAAACGTGTATCTGTGCAAGCGGGAGGCTCGGTCGACCGAGCCTGTCCATTCGGTCGACCGAGTGTTGGTTTCATCCGTACGGATGAGTTGTGTATCCGTACAGCTTTTTCTCGGTATCGGACAGAAAGTTTATCCGTCCGGACAGGGACTGTTTCAGTACTGTTTTCCTTTGTTATGTGTTTAAAGCTCCATAATAGCGTATTTACTGCATAACCTTACGTGACAAAGCCCTGAATTAGCTTTTGATGCGTTTAGTTCCGGCACCACATGGATTCCCTAAAAGATGAAGTGTGGGACCGTCGAAAGCTTTGGATTTGCCTTGTGCTTCGATAAGCTAGAGTTTATCGATGTACGTGTAATTGCTAGGGCTTGTCCGTGTCTAGTGGTCTAAGTACGAGAGTAGGAGATGTGAGGGAGCTTACTTGAAAACACTTAGGTGGCTAGTTAAACATCTAATCAAACGTATGTGCTAGATTAATAATCTTAAACATCATGCAATGCTTGGTAAGGCATAGTACAATATCGCGATGTGTTCTCCGACCGGACAAAGTAGCGTACCCACGCCGGTCAATCGATTGGCTAGATAAAGCGTCGGTACATTTCGCCGGTTATCACACTATCGGGACTCGATATTCCCGGGGCTACTAGAGCGTGTCTCTAAGTAGGTTGCACCCAGTTGTCCTAGTACATCCTATTACTAGGCGTAGTGCCCTTGTTATTCATGATGTAACAAACTTGAGACAAGTTAGATACCTTTTGGAACCTCATGTTATGCTATGAACATAATATGATAGTTAGCTAGGGTTAACAACGGAAATGAATTAATAAAAGACGGCGTTGCTTTTATTTCTTTATGAGATCATAGTTATACGATCTTCTACGCGTTACTGAGTTCTTTTGTACTTACCCCGTTACGTTGTGTTTGTCTTCCCCTTTCCCCAAAGAAGATGAACAAAGTTGCTAATCTCGATGAGTTCTTTGACGAGGACGTGTGAGATGGAGCGTGAAGTGAAGACTTAGTTCTTTTACTTTTGACTCTTTCAATAATGTTGTTGACTTAGTTTCAAACAATGTTGTCTTTCTTTTGGATTAGTTCTGGTTAAGTTCTTTTGAGATCTTTTGGGATTTGAATGTTGGATGATTAGTTTTCTTTATTGGATTTAGTTTCACAGCATTGAAAACCGTGTGTTCGATCTTTTGTCTTTTGGTTTTCCCCGAGTCGTTTTATCTTCCGTGTCGTTTTAGTTCTGATGTATGACGTAAGGCTTACATATATTATTGAATTTATTTGATAATATATGTGCCGAGCGCTCTTTCCGGATAAGAACTCGGTGTCCGGGAACGGGGCGTTACAGTTGGTATCGAGAGAAAGGTTTTCCTTCTTTGTGTAGGACTTGACTTCTTCCTTAAGATAAGTTTTAGAGCTTTAGTAACCCCTTCTCTTTTCTTAGTTACGAATGGTGCTTACTAGAGGTGGAACTAATACGAGTAACACCGAGGCAGCTAACACCCAGACGGGTAACGCTGAGGCAGGATTTACCGAGGTTGTGTTTCCGAGAAGGAGAAGAAGTGGACCCGCTACTCAGGGCCCTACAGTGTCTCAAGTTAACACCCCGTCTGTGAGCAACATCCTGCGTGGGGTGAATCAGGGACCAGACATTGTCACCAGAGGTAGAGTGGAACAAGGGGGTCCTTCACGGTTTAACCCCCGCATACCGGTTACTACTTTAGCTCCAAGGACCACGAGTTGGACCGGGTTGGGACTTTCTCATCCACCGGCTAGTCAGTTTTTCAGTTATCCACAGGTATCGACGTTTCCTTCTGCACCGCTGAGTTTTACACTGCAACCGACGGTTCTACCTCCACCACCGCCTAAGTCGGATTCTTTTGTAGCACCTGGCTACACTCATCCCCAACAGAACTATCGCATCGAATGCCCCACCCGGTGCAAGAACCAAGACAAAGCATCATCATTTTGGGGGTTATGACAGACCAGTGGATTGGTATGAGAAGATGAAGAAACATAGGGTGACAGATTTCTTTGGCAATGTTGAGCCAGCAGCGGCAGATTTATGGATTCGTGGGTTCGAGAAGGAGTGCAGAAATATGAAAGCTCCAGAATCTGAGTGGGCTCATTTAGCCGTATCCTTGTTGGCAGGGAATGCAGAAAGTTGGATGGAAGCATATGAGCAAGTTACTCCAAGGATCACGGATTGGGCAGTGTTCAAGGATCTGTTCTATAAGGAATACTTTCCTAGGACAGCACGGAATGCGAAGGCTAATGAGTTCCTGAGTTTGAAACAAGGGAGATATACTACAGTAACTCAGTACTCCCAGAAGTTCCATGAGTTGGGCAGATTCTACCCTGAGATCATGAAAAGTGAAGAGAAAAAGATTGAAAAATTCATGGAAGGATTGCCACACGAGGTGGCGAAGGGCATGCTAGGAGATAGACCTACGAGCATGGCAAGCGTCATGGATAGAGCTCTGACTGCGGAGAGATTTGCCGGTAGACGGACGGTTGTAGTTGGAGATAAGAGGTCTTTCTCAAATTTTCAAGGAAGTAATAGAGGAGCACCGCGACGGAATGTTAAGAGGGGGGAAATCCGGCTACGAAGAGTTCGGCAAGTGGAACGCCGGCGGTTTGTGCTAAGTGTAACAAGACACACACGGGAGAGTGCATGGCGGGTAGCGTGAGTTGTTTCCCTTTGTGGGGAAGTGGGACATTACTCGAGAGCGTGTCCTAAGAAGCTCTCTCAAGGTAATCGAGGTAGGAGGACGAGGTAACCAAGTAGGGTAATCGTACTACGGGTAGCGAACCGTTCGTGTCTTCGCGGCGGATGCAGAACCGGAAGAGTTAGATGACCTTGTGGTGACAGGTACTTTTCAGTGTTTGTGTTTCTTATAAATATTTAATATGATATAGCGCGCATATGATATTACATATTTATATGTAAATTGATTCACTTGTTAGGTACCATAATCATAGATAATCTAGCTGTGTCAGCTCTGTTTGATACCGGAGCTTCAGGAACTTTTGTTTCCTCTAAGATAGCTAAGAAGTTGAACCTACCTCTTAAGGAATTGGAGAGACCTTTGAGTATAACCACACCTTTGGGCAGAGTCACTAGATGTGCTCAGGTCACACCCCAAGTTGTTATTAGAGTTGGGACTTACAAGTGCCAGTATGCTTTGACGGTGGTGGATTTCTCGGATTTCGATGTTATCATGGGTATGGACTGGTTGTCCAAGAATTATGTCTACTTGGATTGTAGAGGTAAGAGGGTGATCTTTAAGGCCTCAGGAAAATCAGCTAAGACGTTTCAGGGTAACGTATGCAAGCCTAGCAAGGGTCGTTATCCGATTATCTCAGCAGTTAAAGCCCTAAAAGCTTTGAAGAGGAGTTGCCAGGGTTTCGTTGTTTATGCATTAGATAAGGAAAAGCATAGGCCCGAGTTAGGAGAGACTCGTGTAGTTAAGGACTTTCCCGAAGTTTTCCCGGAAGATTTGCCAGGACACATGCCTGATAGGGCCATAGAGTTCGAGATCGAATTGATTGCCGGAGCATCACCAGTGGCTAAAGCACCTTATAGGATGGCACCGGCGGAGTTGAAAGAGTTGAAAACTCGGCTTAAGGAGATGCTAGAGAAAAACATCATCCGGCCAAGTACATCACCGTGGGGAGCACCGGTCTTGTTTGTGAAGAAGAAAGATGGGAGTATGCGCTTGTGCATCGACTACGAGAGTTGAATAAACCGACAATCAAGAATAAGTATCCTTTACCCGGGATTGATGATCCGTTCGTCGGTTGCTAGGTAAGAAGGTGTTCTCTAAGATTGATCTTAGGTCCGGTTATCATCGGTTGAAGATCAAGGTGTCGGATATACCTAAGACGACCTTCGGTACGAGATATGGACATTATGAGTTTTTGGTCATGCCGTTTGGACTCACTAATGCACCATCGAAATTCATGGACTTGATGCAAAGAGTTTTCATGCCTTATCTCGATAAGTTTGTGTTAGTTTTCATAGACGATATCTTGGTGTACTCTAAGGATGAGGAAGAGCATGAAGAACACCTAAGGATAGTTCTACAGACCTTAAAGGAGAACAAATTGTATGCCAAGTTTTCTAAGTGCGAGTTTTGGTTGGACCAGGTTAGTTTTCTTGGGCATATAATTTATGGAGAAGGCATTAAGGTGGATCCAGCGAAGATAGAAGCCGTTTCTAAGTGGCCTAGACCGACATCAGTAACAGAGATAAGAAGTTTCTTGGGTTTAGCTGGGTACTACCGGAAGTTTGTAAAGGATTTCTCTAAGATAGCTACACCTCTCACGAGGCTTACTCAAAAGAACGTTAAGTATGAGTGGACAAAGTGAATGTGAGGAAGCTTTTCAGACTTTGAAAGAAAAGTTGACCACAGCACCCGTGTTAGCATTACCGGAAGTTTTTGATAACTATGATGTATATACAGACGCATCGGGTCAAGGTTTGGGTTGTGTTTTGATGCAATCAGGAAATTAAAGGTGCATGAGAAGAATTACCCTACACACGACTTGGAGTTGGCAGCAGTGGTATTTGCTCTGAAGCTTTGGAGACACTATCTGTATGGTGTCAAGGCAAGGATCTTCACGGATCGTAAGAGTCTTAAGTTCTTCTTTACTCAGGAAAATCTGAACATGAGACAAAGAAGATGGTTGGAGTTCATGAAAGATTACGACTTGGACATTCAATACCACCCGGGTAAAGCGAATGTTGTAGCAGATGCACTTAGCCGGAGAGCGGTTAATGCTATCACTACCTTGCAAGAAGTCGTGGATCAGTTAGATAGGATGCAGATTCAAGTGTTTGAAAGGAAGGGTGAAGCTCAGACTTTGGCGCCATTGATGGCAAGGTCAGATTTGCTAGATGAGATTCGGGCTAAGCAAGATAAAGACCCTGTGTTGATTAATTTGAAGCGAGTAGCTCGAGAGAAGCCTACAGTGGGTTATCAGTTGGACAAGAGTGGTCATCTTTGGTACGGAGACCGTTTGTGTGTGCCCGATGTGGATGGCCTAAGAGAGAAGGTTATGGATGAAGCTCATAAGATTGCTTTTGCGGTACATCCAGGAGCCACTAAGATGTATAGAGATCTCAAGGAGAGATATTGGTGGCCTAGTATGAAGTTAGGGATCGCAGAGTTTGTGGCAAGATGTGATACATGCCAGAGAGTGAAAGTAGAACACAGAAGACCAGGAGGTTTGTTGAAACCCTTGGAGGTACCGGAATGGAAATGGGAGAATATCACGATGGATTTCATCACCGGTTTGCCAAAAACTAAGGGCGGTCATGACATGATTTGGGTGATTGTGGATAGACTCACAAAATCAGCCCATTTCTTGCCGTGTAAAGTGGACATGCCTATAAAGAAGTTCGCTACTATGTATATCGACAATATAGTGAAGCTTCATGGCGTGCCTCTATCTATTGTATCCGACAGGGATAGTAGATTTATCAATCGCTTTCCGGAAGGGCTTACGAAAGCTTTTGGGACGAAGCGATTTGAGTACGGCGTTTCATCCGCGAGACGGATGGGCGGTCGAGAGAGAACAATTCAGACTCTCGAGGACATGCTTAGAGCTTGTGTTTTGGACGCCGGAGGATCATGGATAGATTACCTCAACTTGGTTGAGTTTGCTTACAACAATAGTTACCATGCAAGTTTGGGAATGCCACCTTTTGAGGCCTTGTACGGTAGGAAGTGTAGAACTCCACTTTACCGGGATGAAGTGGGAGAGAAACATATCACGGGGCCGGAGATGGTTCAAAGCAAGCCAAGGAGAAAATTGAGTTGATAAGGAAAAATCGAAAGCCGCTCGGGATCGTCGAAGAGTTGGGCCGATGTTAGAAGAAGACCGCTAGAGTTTGAGGTCGGGGATAGAGTTTACCTTCGAGCGTCTCCGATGAAGGGTGTCAAGAGGTTCGGACAGAAGGGAAAGCTAAGTCCAAGGTACGTAGGACCTTTTGATGTCATTGAAAGAATTGGGAAGTTGGCTTACAGACTACGGCTACCAGAGTCGATGTCTAGAGTCCACAATGTTTTCCATGTATCGATGCTTAGGAAGTGTCTATCTAAAGTGGACGTGGAATCTGAGATTGACCCGGAAGTGTTGCAAGATAATCTCTCCTACGTGGAGAAGCCGATAAGGATTCTGGATAGGAAGGAAAGGATGATAAAGAGGCGGGTGATCCCGTTAGTGTTAGTGCAATGGAGCAATCATGCACCGACGGAAGCCACTTGGGAAGTAGAAGCGGACATGTTCAACGAGTTCCCAGAGTTCCCTCATCTACCAGGTACGATATAGTTTCGAGGACGAAACTCCTCTTAAGGGGGGAGGAATGTAATATCCCGATTTTTGAAAAAGGGCAATTCGGTCTTTTAGCAAAAATCAGAATATTATGTTATTTTTAATTAAAGGATTTTCGAAAAAAGAAAAGAAAAAGGATAAACAAGGATTTTCTTTTTAAGGAAAATAATTAAGTAATTAGGTAATTGGGATTATAAAAGAAAAACTAATCCTAATTTTAACCTAGTTGTTTTTGACAAAAAAAAAAAGAGAGAGGGACGCAGAAGGGGGGGCGCAAGTTTCAAAAAAAAAAGGGAGAAGAAGCTTTCAATCTCGAGGCTAATCCGTTGTTCTTTTTATCAGACTCATCAAGAGAGAAAGGATCACCGCGAGACGAGGATCGTTTTGATATCAACAATCCTTAAATCCATTAAAGTTGGGATTTAAAGGTTAAACTTTTGAAGGGTTGAAGCTTCGGTTCGTTGTACCACGCAATTAAGGTAACGTGGTTTTCTTATCATATGATTAAGGTTTCGTAAAGTGGTAGAGCAATTTGTATGATTGTTTTTCATGGTTTTAATTCGTTTAAGTCGAGTTTGGGTTGAATTTGAGTAGAAAACGCGAGTGCGAGAAAAGCGTCCTCTCGTGGTGCAAGAAAACGTGTATCTGTGCAAGCGGGAGGCTCGGTCGACCGAGCCTGTCCATTCGGTCGACCGAGTGTTGGTTTCATCCGTACGGATGAGTTGTGTATCCGTACAGCTTTTTCTCAGTATCGGACAGAAAGTTTATCCGTCCGGATAGGATTTGTTTCGATCTTGTTTTCCTTTGTTATGTGTTTAAAGCTCCATAATAGCGTATTTTCGCATAACCTTACGTGACAAAGCCCCGAATTAGCTTTTGATGCGTTTAGTTCCGGCACCACATGGATTCCCTAAAAAGATGAAGTGTGGGACCGTCGAAAGCTTTGGATTTGCCTTGTGCTTCGATAAGCTAGAGTTTAGCGATGTCTGTGTAATTTC
Source organism: Gentiana straminea (assembly GCA_036785695.1). Classification (NCBI taxonomy): domain Eukaryota; kingdom Viridiplantae; phylum Streptophyta; class Magnoliopsida; order Gentianales; family Gentianaceae; genus Gentiana; species Gentiana straminea. Next base: position 12,247,684 of record JAVUPR010000265.1, read on the forward strand.
TAGGGCTTGTCCGTGTCTAGTGGTCTAAGTACGAGAGTAGGAGATGTGAGGGATCTTACTTGAAAACACTTAGGTGGCTAGTTAAACATCTAATCAAACGTATGTGCTAGATTAATAATCTTAAACATCATGCAATGCTTGGTAAGGCATATACAATATCGCGATGTGTTCTCTCGACCGGACAAAGTAGATCGTACCCACGCCGGTCAATCGATTGGCTAGATAAAGCGTCTAGTACATTACGCCGGTTATCACACTATCGGGACTCAGATATTCCCGGGGCTACTAGAGCGTGTCTCTAAGTAGGTTGCACCCAGTTGTCTTAGTACATCCTATTACTAGGCGTAGTGCCCTTGTTATTCATGATGTAACAAACTTGAGCCAAGTTAGATACCTTTTGGAACCTCATGTTATGCTATGAACATAATATGATAGTTAGCTAGGGTTAACAACGGAAATGAATTAATAAAAGACGGCGTTGCTTTTATTTCTTTATGAGATCATAGTTATACGATCTTCTACGCGTTACTGAGTACTTTTGTACTTACCCCGTTACGTTGTGTTTGTCTTCCCCTTTCCCCAAAGAAGATGAACGGGTTGCTAATCGATGAGTTCTTTGACGAGGACGTGTGAGATGGAGCTCGTGAAGACTTAGTTCTTTTACTTTTGACTCTTTCAATAATGTTGTTGACTTAGTTTCAAACAATGTTGTCTTTCTTTTGGATTAGTTTTGGTTAAGTTCTTTTGAGATCTTTTGGGATTTGAATGTTGGATGATTAGTTTTCTTTATTGGATTTAGTTTCACAGCATTGAAAACCGTGTGTTCGATCTTTTGTCTTTTGGTTTTCCCGAGTCGTTTTATCTTCCGCGTCGTTTTAGTTCTGATGTATGACGTAAGGCTTACATATATTATTGAATTTATTTGATAATATATGTGCCGAGCGCTCTTTCCGGATAAGGACTCGGTGTCCGGGAACGGGGCGTTACATTGTGACTCGAGTTGTTAACGAGCCGACTCGACTTAAGTATCAGTTGTTTAAATTGTGTTCGTTTAGTTCACGAGTTTGTTTGTATTCGTTCGTTTAATAAACAAGCAAAAAAATATTTTCAAGCTTGGTTCGTTAAATTCATGAATTTGTTCGCGAACATTTGTTTAAAAAAAGGAACAAAAAATTATGTTCAAGGCCTTCTTGCTCAAACTCGATTCAAGTTCATAAAGAAAATTTGTTCAAACTCGTATTCGAGTTTGACATGCTACATGTATTTTTGCCTTCTTGCTCAAACTCGGCTCGAGATTGACTCAACAAGATGTAAAAAGCAACTCTGAATGAATGAATAACATACTACAAAGAAAATCCTTATCTTCACAATTCAAAACAATGTTATTGGCTTGATCACATACATACTGACTAGATAGGTCGTCGCTAAGACCAAGGGCGGCGCTAAATATACCTTATATGGGTCACTTAATTGAACTCCTTAAAAAATTCCTATGTATTTATTTGTAACGCCCCGCTCCTGGATACCGAACCCTTATCCGGAAGAGAACGTTCGGCGCGTATAACATTAAATGAATCAATTATTATACGCCAGCCTCTACATCGTCGCATCAAAATAAAGCAACAGAAGCCCAAAAGGCTCAGGTAAAAACAAAAATGCTTCTATGAATAGGATACAAACTGACTATTGCTAAAATTTTTAACTTACAACAACGAAAGGAAGAAAACACCTTATGAAGTCTGGAAACACAGCATGATACACACAGAATAGATCAATCGATAACAAGCATAATGGAAAAACACCTTACGAAGTTTGGAATTGAAGAAAACATAACACTTCTCACTTACATATGTTTGGAGCTTCCTTTTTTGTCTTAAATAGGAATCAACTACACACATTTGATGAAAAAGCTTATGAGTAAATCTTCATGGGATATTCAGACACAAGCAAAGCTTTCATTGTTTTAAATAAAAGAACCCTGGTGATTGAAGAATCAATCCATGTAGTGTTTGATGAACCCTATGTCAGCTGTGAAGATTTGCACACACAAAAAGATGTGGAGACAAGAAAACATGATTATGGTCCAGCTTATAAAGAAGCAGAAGCACCAACTGCACTACTAGATGAAGCAGTCGATGAACAAGAAGAAGAACCAACCATTACACCAGAAGAAAAAGCAGCACAAATACAACTTCAACCTGATATCAACTGGCTCAAAGACCACCCAGCTGAGCAAGTCATTCGAGATGTAAGAACCAGAAGACAACTTGAAAGCATGTTAACTTGATTTCTTTCACTGGTCGAACCTAAAACAATAGATGATGCAATTCATGATGCCGAGTGGATCACAACAATGCAAGAAGAACTCAATGAGTTTGAAAGAAATAAAGTTTGGGAACTGGTGGAGGACCAGATTTAGCAAACATCATTGGAACCAAATGAGTATTCAGAAACAAGATGGATGACCATGGAGCAATTGTCAGAAACAAGGCAAGATTGGTAGCTAAGGGATACTCACAAGCAGAATGAATAGATTATGATGAAACCTTTGCACCAGTAGCAAGATTGGAAGCAATCAGACTATTCCTGGCATTTACAGTTCACAAATATTTCAAAGTTTATCAGATGGATGTCAAAAGTGCATCTCTGAATGCAATTCTGGAAGAAGAAGTTTATGTAGAGAAACCCCTTGGTTTCCACATCAAATGAAAAGAAGTCAAAGTATACAAGCTCAAGAAAGCGTTGAATGGGTTTAACAGGCACCCAGAGCCTGGTATGAGACTCTGTCACAATCTATTCTTAATCAACAATGGATTCCATAAAGGAACCATTGACAAGACACTCTTGAAGTTACAAGATGGAAAAAACACCCTACTTGTCAAAATATATGTGGATGATATCATATTTGGATCAGAAGATGAGAAGCTGTGTGAAAATTTTGCAAATTTCTGATGAAAAACAAATTCCAAATGAGTATGATGGGAGAACTCAATTATTTTCTTGGATTACAAGTGAAACATATGAAGGATGGCATATTCATAAATCAATCCAAATACACAAAAGGACTTAATAAACAAGTACGGAATGGACAAAAGCGGAACTTCAGAAACACCAATGTGTGCAAGATCCGTTCTTGGAAAAGATGAAAATCGAAAGGATGTGGATCAAAAGTTGTACAGAGAAATTATTGGTTCAAATTATTGACATTGTTCAGTATGTGCTAGATTCCAATCTCAACCAATGAAATCTCACTTACTGGCAGCTAAAAGAATCATCAAAGTAAATTTCCTATTGTATGAAATCTCAAATAAAAGAATCATCACCGCATCTTTTGAAATCTCACTTAATCATCAATAGCTAAAAGAATCATCAAATAGCTAAAAGATGGTGGATTCAAGAATCATCAATAGTAAAAGATTCCAATCTCAATCAAAACAATAAAATCTCTAACAATTTCCCCCCCTTTTTGATGATGCCAAACCCTTATAAGCATGAACATAAGTAAACTCATTTTCATAACTCAGATATTTTAATCATCCATAAAGGGCATGTTCCCCTTGTGCCTTCAGTAAAAATTTCAGACCGTCTTTCAGGCTTACTACTGCTTTCCCCCTTTTTGGCATTCGCAAGCCTTTCCAAGATGCTGTTTCTTGCTGTGGATACAGAGAGTATGAAATCTAAGGTTTTTGATGTATGATCCAAATAGCTTTCCATTTGATGTATCCTCTCTTCATGTTCATTTACTTTTTTGGCCATAGGGGTGAGTGCGTCTACGGTTTCACGAGCATGTTGCTTGATAAAGAGTGTCTGTTTAGTTATGACATCAAGCTTCATCTTCATGAACATAGAGACTTCTTCAACTCTGGTTTCCTGGGAGGTTCCTTTGTCCCGGAGGGCATTTTGGTGATCTTTAAGATAAAACGTCTTGTTTTTCAGTTCTTCAACTATAGAGTCCACTGTATCATGTTGGATGGATGATGGAGTGTCAGTCATTCCCCCTTGCTCTTTTCTGGGGTTGCTCGTATCAGCTGGAGGGACTGAGCTGATATCAGCCGGTGTAGTTCCATCAGCTGATCTAATTTGCTGCTCTTTCTTAGTTGCTGCACTTCTTTATGCAGCCTCAAGTATTGTCATGGTATCCTCATCACCTCTATTATTATCATCCAGGTCATTACCATGTTGATCATCTTCATCATCATCTCCTTCTTTCTCTTCGGGATGCCTTGACTTTGCTTGTGCATCTATGATTAGTTTCCACAGTTTCACATTTTCAAGTAGACCAACCAAACTAATGACTCCCAAAAATGAGAAGAACCACTCTTCTTCTTCAATCATGTTGTCTGGGTTGGACAATTGGACGTGTGCATCACCCAATTTCCAAGTCCGGTTTTCTGCTATCCTTTCATTTATGTCCCTTTCAGGGATCTCTTCCAATTCTTCTTCAATTTCATCTCCTCCTTTATTTCTTTGTTCTTCTTCTTCTTCTTCTTCCGCTCCATTTCCTTGTTTTCCTTCTTCATCACTGATTAGCAGAAGTGAGTCATCAAGACTTTGCATATTTCTCTTATGAGCTTCTCTTGTTTGAGATCTTTTCCTCCTTATGAACCCAAAGGTCCTTTCTTCAGATTGCTTTCTTTTCTGTCCTGATCTAGTCTGTTCTTCTTTTGTTTGTTTCACACATGTGAAGATCACTTTTGCATTGTCTAACTTGTGCAATTTAACGGGTATTACCTTCATACAATCCAGAAGATATTTAAAGGGAATTCCATAGGAATTTTTCTTCCAAAATATGCCGGGTTTGACTAACCCTTTTTCCTCACCGTTGGTTGTTGCATCAATTTCTGCCTTTATCTACTCCTTGATTCAGTTGAAAACGAAGGTTCCCCAGTTAAACTCCAACCCTTGGTAGATTATAGCCATCAATTTAGTCCTAACTTCGGTCATGCCATGCAAAGATCCAAGTTTTCCTTCAATGCATTTTGTTATTAATAAGACAAATTCTTCAAACGGATTGTTGAGTGTTGATTTGTTGCCGTTGAGCTTTTTGTTCTCTGATGTGACATTCTTTCCAATTTCCAACCCTAAGGCATCAAGGTCTATATCAATATCCTCAATTTGGGATGGTCCGGTTGATGATAGGTTGAGGAATCGACTAATAAGTGTTGATGTAATTACCAGGTCACTTCATTGTACAATACTGATGATTTTATCCGGAGACGAATCGCCATTTTTAGAGGTGCTTCCTGCTATGAATCATGCATTTTCCCATAAGGAGATGTGATTCTCATAGAAGATTGCAGTTATTGGAGGGTTGAGAAAGGTCATCAACCCTAGGTTGGTACATCCATCATCCAGGCGCCTTGCTTGGGCATCATTGTTGCATAAATCTAGATAGAGCTAGGGTCTGAAGAATGACCCAGTGATTATTGTTTTCTCGTATTGAGAAGCAGAGACTAGGGTTGAAGAAGATGAAGCCATATATAAACTTAGAGAAATTTGGAAAGAGGAAGCCTTGAAATTTTCTGGAGAAATAGGGTTTGATTGCAGCAAATGCTTAAAGATTTAGGAAAAAGGTTGAAATTCCTGAGTGTGAACACATATTTCCACGATTGAGCGTGGAAGGGAATTTAGACAGACGTGAGTTGTTATTAACGTGATTATCTGAATATAAATCACGGTAAATACGGATAATGGGATAGTGGATCAAGAGAAATAATGATGAATCCTGCTTTTTGAGGTGTAGCCGTCATTCCCTCTTTTCAAATAATAACTTCAATATTTTAATCCTTGTGTCTGATTAAAATAATAATCCACGTGTGTAATTTTCATTAATTAAATCTTCATAAATCTCTGATTTTCCACTTGTGTAAATACTTGATTTTGTTCACACTTCACTTTGTTGTTGTCTCCACTCTGTTTGAGTGGTTGATTGACTTGGCTGGTAATTCAGCTGGTCAAGTAGCCTGATTACTGAGTTGCTTTATCAAAACAACTGTTCCTAACAACCAGTTAAGTGAACTTTGTTGGTACCAGTGCTTCACCTGCCAAGTGAGCGCACCCGAGATGGCAAAGGTTCAGTCCAGCTGGTGAAGTTACTCAGCTGGTCACTCCAGTTTGTTGCTCCATGAAACTTAGTCAATTTCAATCATTCCCAACACAGCTCTTTATTTACAAAACCTTTCATGACTAAGTGGTTTGGTGGAAATATCGGCCAAATGATTTTCAGTGGATATATATGTATTTCAAGATTACATCTCATTTTTCATCATGATCTCTGATAAAGTGATGTCTCACATCAATATGCTTTGTTCTTGAGTGAAGTATTGGATTTTCTGTACCTGAAATAGCACTCACACATGATAGGAGTTGTCTTTTCTTCTACTCCATAGTACCTTAGTTGTTTTCTTATCCATAGGAATTGTGCACAACAACTTCCCGTCGCTATATATTCGCGCTTCACCGTTGTTGAAGTTGATACTGAATTTTGCTTTTTACTAAACCATGATACTAGTCTGCTGCCTAGAATTTGACAAGTTCATGAGGTGCTCTTTCTGTCAACTTTGCATCCAGCATAATATGAATTTGAATAGGAAATTAACTTGAATCCACCATCTTTTGGATACCACTTATGATGATTAAGAGTAGATCAAATAAAAGAATCATCACTGCATATTCAAAGTAACACTTGAAAAAGAATATGCGGCGACAACTAACAGCGCCAACTCATATGACAATCTAAGAGAAACAAATCTGTTTGCAATCGAATATGCAATGATAGTCGTTGCACTTGAAAGTACAATAACATTCAAAGATACATTGAGACAACTGAAAATACGGTGACTTGAGAATGCCTAGAGGGTCACAGGTTCAATTTCCCTCTAAGACTCCATGTTGAATGAATTCTTAGCTAAGCCTTAACCATGATTAAAAGTCAGACTCTGTAGACACTACACAAACCGAACTCTGGATCACGAATACCAGAGCTTTAAAGCACAAAAAAAGAGAGAACATACAATGAAAAAGACATTTGGAGATGCAACGACAGTTCCACCTCTTTGTCTTTAACACTTCCTCACCAATGTTTTGAAGATAATTTGATTCCATTATATATCAGTAATTCACGTTGTTTGTGTTTGTCCTATTAGCCTTCGATCCAGCACTGCTGTTTAAAAAGAAAAACAACTCTTGATATTGTTTTCGAAGAACAAAAAATAGCAAAAACAAAACTTGAACACAAATGAGTTAAGAAAGCTCTAATTTTCAAATATCATTCTCAGCACAACAACAAGAGAGGCATATACAGACACACCATCCAGTTTGATTTTTCTCCCATTTCATTTTTGTTTCCTACCATCAAATAGATTCGTTTAATTTTATATGTTTTTTCAATTTGGGTTCTACTGTACGAGTCAGGATCCTGTCAGTACTTGAGTAAGTGTTCTCTCAAATAGAAGTGACCTAACCACACCCGGAATATGAAAATGATCTAACGGTTGATTTTTTTCTTCATCCAAACTACGTCGTTTTTGTGTTAATGTGTAAAAACAACTGTACTTGACCCTTAAATACTTTAGAGGATCTTTGTTCAATATAGATATATGTTGGGTGGATCACTACTTTGTGGAGCCCAAGCCCACTAAATAATTGGAAAAATAATAATATGTCAATTAGTATTTAAGGGAACAAATTATGTTAATTTTTCTCTAATCTTCACAATAAAGCCTTTCATTTGCTTCTCTTCGATGGAAGTTTGATTTTCCCAGAATGTATCCTAATTTTTGGCCTAATTCTTCTTCTGATGATCGATTCAACCTCGGAATTAATTTTAAAATATAGGGCTTTCCTATTAGAACGGGCTGTTCAAAAGGATTCCCCGTCCTTCCATCAAATATTCTGCTTTTTCCTGGATACTCGGGTTCAAATACCCACGGATTCGTTGTTTGTTTACTAGCTTGATATAACTCGGAAAAGACAAGTTTTCTCGAAGCTTCTTGTTCATATCTCTCATCAAAAGGCGCTATTCGATAATGTCCGTCTAGAGACTCCCCGATAACCCAAGTGAACATTCAAATATCCGTCCTACATTCATTCGTGAAGGTACTCCTAATGGGTTAAAGACCATATCAACAGGTCTTCCATCTTGCAAATAACGTTTTGATAGAGTAAAAGATAGCGACTGGAATGATTTTGAATATCGATTTATTAGTAAAAAGCCTTCTCCAACCTTTGAATTGTCGAAACAAGAACTTTATGTGAGAGTCGAAGCCCCAAAAGGCGAATTGGGAATTTTTCTAATAGGAGATCGGAGTGTTTTTCCTTGGAGATGGAAAATACGCCCGCCGGGTTTTATCAATTTGCAAATCCTTCCTCAGTTAGTTAAAAGAATGAAATTGGCTGATATTATGACGATACTAGGGAGCATAGATATCATTATGGGAGAAATTGATCGTTAAAATGATAATGGATACAACAGAAATACAAGCTATCAACTCTTTTTATAGATTCGACTTCTTACTCAATTTTAAAGGGGTATATAGAATCATATGGCCGCTTGTCCCTATTTTTACTCTTGTATTAGGAATCATAATAGGTGTACTCGTAATTGTTTGGTTAGAAAGAGAAATATCCGCAGGTATACAACAACGTATTGGGCCCGAATACGCGGGCCCCTTAGGAATTCTTCAAGCTCTAGCAGATGGTATAAAACTACTTTTCAAAGAGAACCTTCTTCCATCTAGAGGGTATACTCACTTATTCAGTATCGGACCATCCATCGCAGTTGTAGCAGTTTTACTAAGTTATTCAGTAATTCCTTTTGGCTACCACCTTATTCTAGCCGATCTTAGTATTGGTGTTTTTCTATGGATCGCTATTTCAAGCATTGCTCCCATTGGACTTCTTATGTCGGGATATGGATCAAATAATAAATATTCCTTTTTGGGTGGTCTACGAGCTGCTGCTCAATCAATTAGTTATGAAATACCATTAACTTTGTGTGTACTATCAATATCTCTACGTGTGATTCGGTGAAATCCTTTATTTCACCTACCCTTTCTTTTGAATTCTAATAAGAAAGTCAAGTTAAATAGGTTGATTTTATATTTTTATTTTTCTTTGATCTTTCGGGTTGATGAATAAAAGTTAATAGTTATATGGGTGAAATAAAACGGTTTTGAGTTTTGCAGTAAATAAAGGATTGATTCTCATTTCCTATGTACAAGGATTAAGTAAAAGGAAACATAAGTAGTAGAGACTGTTTAGCCCAAGACCTTACCCCAAGATTGGTTGTTTATTCATCACTTCTTGAAGCGGGTTTAAAAGATCGATTTTTTTATCTATTAGCCTAGGTATATTAAAAAAAATAAATTCAGGGGAGAAGTTATAGATACCTTTCCTTACTTTGTATCAGGAGTACTTCATTTAATTTCCTCAGCAGTTTTGGGCTTTGGCGGTATTTATCATGCGCTTCTGGGTCCTGAGACGCTTGAAGAATCTTTTCCATTTTTCGGTTATGTATGGAAAGATAGAAATAAAATGACCACAATTTTAGGTATTCACTTAATCTTGTTAGGGGTAGGTGCTTTTCTTCTAGTATTCAAGGCTCTATATTTTGGGGGTGTGTATGATACCTGGGCTCCGGGCGGGGGAGATGTACGAAAAATTACGAACTTGACCCTTAGTCCGAGTATCATATTTGGTTATTTATTAAAATCACCCTTTGGAGGGGAAGGCTGGATTGTTAGTGTGGATGATTTATAATCGGAGGACATGTATGGTTAGGTTCTATTTGTATACTTGGCGGAATTTGGCATATCTT
>JAVUPR010000265.1:12262500-12267500 GCA_036785695.1 Gentiana straminea
GAAATTCTTATATATTCTATACTCTATAGATCTTATATTAGTAGGAGTGCATCATTCAATATAGAATTGCAAAATTTCTCTCTTATATACAATCTGATTTTTTTGTCAACCAAGAGATTAAAAAGGGCCAAATACGAATGAAAAGCGTCCATTGTCTAATGGATAGGACAGAGGTCTTCTAAACCTTTGGTATAGGTTCAAATCCTATTGGACGCAAATTCTTTCCATATATTTATTTTCGATTTTGATATCAAGAAAATTCTTTTGAATAATTTTAATTAGAGCCCATGAAATTCCTTTTTTTGTTAAGACCGAAATCAAAAATAGTAGTGATCTATTTTTTTATGCTTGTTCCTGAAGTATAAAACGCTCAATTTGTTCCTGAATAGCTTCTTTCAAAAGGATTTGCGCCTCCTCGGTAAATGTCTTGGTAGAAGAAATGATTTTTTGGAACTGAGGTTTATTTGTTTTTACATAAGCACGTAACTCAACCAGAAATTTCCTTACCTGCCCTATTTCTAATGAATCAAGATACCCGTTTGTTCCGGTATAAATAGTCATTATCTGTTCGTCCACTGTGAGAGGAGCCGATTGGGATTGTTTAAGCAATTCGCGTAATCGTTGACCTCTTGCCAATTGATTCTGAGTCGCTTTATCGAGATCAGAAGCAAATTGTGCAAAAGCTTCTAATTCTGCGAATTGCGCCAATTCCATCAGCATTGAAAATAAAAGGGGGCATTTTGCCCTCTTTTACAATAAGTTACAAATAAGTCGTTCAAATCGTTTTATCATCTATCAATAGGAGTGTTATCTATCGATAAAATATTCATTTTGAACCACCTCTATATTAACATATTGGTAGAAAGAGTACCATGCTGCATCTAGACTTCAAAGAGTTTGTTTTAACCATATTATATTAAAGGTCCCGTGTTATTGGTTGCTAGAGAATCAAGGTAGGTTTTACCAATGAATTGAATCACGAAATGCTATGTTTCTTCCATAAAACATAAATTTTTTATATTTAGTCCGAAGTAATTCGCGCAATCGTGCACCTTTCTTTTATTTCCTAGTTAGAACAAAAAGGGTACAGCTGGTTGTATCCCGCCGATTCCTGAAATAAACAACTCGCACACACTCCCTTCCCAAAAAAGATCAATACACCAAGCACTACACTTAGATTTATTAGATTTGTTGATAAAATATCGGTATTAAACCCGAAACTCCCGGCGGATGGCCAGTAGCCCCAAGAAAGGAAAGAATCGGTTACATTTTTCATATCATCTCCTCGTATGGATAGACTAACTAGATCGACTAAAAAATTGACTAGAGTCATTTTTGTATCACTTCGCACCTCTTTTTTCCTTTCTTGTTCTGTTTCTATTGGGAAATTGTGAAATGGATTTTATTTATGTGAACTATCCCCCCGTTTCAAGACTTAATTTCTTTTGGAGTAGGAACGGGAAGGGTGAAAGCGAGGCGGGATACTAATTCCTCACCCGCAAATCCAACCTTCCCGCAGGTTATTTTCTTTTGTCAACGACGACATAATTCTACGAATGAAATCTTGATATAATTTGAAAAATCAAACGACAAGTCCAAGGCAATAAATATATATTTTGTATTTCTAATATTAAACAAAAGGGTTCGCAAACAAAAGGGCCAATGCTACAACCAGTCCATAAATTGTTAAAGCTTCCATAAAAGCTAGACTAAGCAATAGAGTACCTCGTATTTTGCCCTCCGCCTCAGGCTGTCTCGCGATACCCTCTACAGCTTGACCCGCAGCAGTCCCTTGACCAACCCCCGGTCCAATAGAAGCAAGTCCTACAGCCAACCCAGCAGCAATAACAGAAGCGGCAGAAATAAGTGGATTCATGATAAGTTCCTCGTACCAAAAAAAGAAATAGTTAATGATACAACCACCCAACGAATTATGACTTAATTATTACGATTACGTTGTAGGATTCATCCAATCCAATAGAAGTAATTAAGAACTTCTAGTTGAAATAATAGTATTAGTGAATCATCAGAACTACTTCGATATCTCCTTTTGAGTTTCTATCAGAAGAGTCTTTTGGAATCCATACAACTTTCGCTCTTCCGTTTATTGGTTCCGAACTGGTATTTGAATTCTTCCATCTTTTTTGTAATTTCATCGGTTTTTTCATTCAATTCACAGTAACAAGTAAACGGAAAGTAAAGGACTTCTATTCTATTGCTGAAAATAAGAGGGGTAGGGTCAAAGGAATCTATCTTTAATTAATATATACCCAGTCAATATGTAATATCACATATACCTGTCTTTCTTCCATAACGTAAACCAACTGTTTATCTTCGATTCAATAGGATAGGATTTGAGAATCAATTTTCGAAATATCTCTAAGAGTTGACTTTTTTTTAGCTATTAAAATTCCATATAACTACCTCCCTCGAACCAACTTTTTATTTCCTTTTTGTAAATTATTTTCCCTCTTCCCTTTTGTTTATCATTATTTCAACAGATCCAATCTAACTACACAAATAGATTAGTCAAAATCATCCGCTCTTTTCTCCTTTTTTTTGAATCACATGTCCTAGACATATACTCCAAGCATTCTTATATTTTATTTCAATTAGTTGAAATAAAATAATAGAATAATGGGGTATAAATAGAATATTCGTTGAGGGGGGTATGCTAATAAGTGGACGGAAGATAACTTTAGGAAAAAGATCATTTTTTTTTGTCTCTTTCCCTTTTTTTTGCAACTCTATAATATCCTACTATCTAATATCGTACTTTTTTTGGTTTTGCTACCCCTTTCTATCGTATATGACGTAGTTATATATTCCTTAAGTAAATTATTTTGAACCAAACGCCTGTTGTTATTTATTGTTTTGAAAAAAACAACAAGACTTTTTCAATGATGGCCTTCCATGGATTCCCCTATATAAGCCGCGGCTAGGGTTGCAAAAATAAGAGCTTGAATACCACTTGTAAATAATCCAAGGAACATAACAGGTATAGGAACCACCAAAGGGACTAAAGAAACAAGAACAACAACGACTAATTCATCAGCTAAGATATTCCCGAAAAGTCGAAAACTAAGCGATAAAGGTTTTGTGAAATCTTCTAAGATGTTAATCGGTAAAAGGATTGGAGTTGGTTGAATATACTTCCCGAAATACCCCAATCCTTTTTTTGTAAGACCCGCATAGAAATATGCCACTGACGTGAGTAAAGCCAAAGCAACGGTAGTATTTATATCATTCGTAGGTGCAGCTAACTCTCCATGAGGTAATTGTATGACTTTCCAAGGTAAAAGAGCTCCTGACCAATTAGAAACAAAAATAAATAGAAACATAGTTCCAATAAAAGGAACCCACGGACCATATTCTTCTCCAATTTGAGTTTTACTAACATCTCGAATAAATTCAAGAACATATTCGAAGAAATTTTGACTCCCACTCGGAATGGTTTGTGGGTTGCGAACAGCTATAGTAGCCGAACCTAATAAGATAGCAATTACAATCCAAGAAGTCATAAGCACTTGGCCATGGACTTGGAAACTACCTATTTGCCAATAGAAATGTTGGCCTACTTCCACACCCGATACATCGTACAAGCCTTTTAGTGTTAGTGTGTTTACTAGAAAATTCATATTTTACCCCCTAAAATTAAAAAATTGACCTTGAATTTTTTTGATTCAACCATCTCTTTGCCTACTTGAATCCGATATTTTGAATACCAACTAAGATTACTATTCTAAGATTACTATTTTGAATACTAAGTAATCACATAATATCCCGGTTACTCTTATTCGGTTTGTTTTTAAAAATTCAGAAATAGCAATCGACTTATTATTAATCAAGGATTTCTTATATAACTAAAATGCCCCTCACAAATTGCGAATACTAATTTGTTAAGAATTAATCGGATTGAAGATATAGCATCATCATTCGCTGGAATCGAGATATCTGCTAGATTGGGATCACAATTTGTATCGATTAAACAAATTGTTGGAATTCCCAAAGCGATACATTCTCGTAGAGCCGTATATTCTTCGTGCTGATCGACGATGATTACAATATCGGGTAAACCTGTCATATATTTAATCCCGCCCAGATATGTTTGCAAACGAGATAATTGTCTTTTGAACACGGCTGCATCTCTTTTTGGAAGACGGCTAAGTCTCCCTGTTTTTTGTTCCATTCTCAAGTCCCTGAACGTATGAAGTCTCGTTTCTGTAGTAGACCAATTCGTTAACATACCGCCGAGCCATTTTTTATTAACATAATGACACCGAGCCCGTATTGCAGCCCAGGCTACTGAATCAGCTGCTTTATTTTTGGTTTATTTTCATTTAACCGCTACAAGATCAACAATTCCATAAGCTTGTGCTTCGTTGCCGACATAAAAACGTCTCTTTCCATGTCTTCGGATACAACCCATAGGGATTTGCCCGTTTTTTGTCCATAAACCCTTGTGATGGTTTCGCGCGGTTTCAACAGTTCTTCCGCTTCCGGGATAAACTCTCCCGTACGTGCTTCATAAAACGAACTAGCGAGGTTGATGGATCATTACCACGATAATAGTAAATAGTAATAGAATTTAAAAGTTTTTCTAGCTTACATGATGAAGCGGATAGAAAATAAAGATAAAGAATAGAATAATATGAAAAAGATCGAATTAAAAAGCAAGTCCGATTACGCCTATTCTTAATCCAAAATGGAATGTAAGGACGCAGGGATCCATATGTAAATAGAGTATCTATTTAAATGCGCTCGAATGACCCCTTCTCATACTGAGAATGTATAGAACCCTATTCCGGTCCGGTCCGGTATGGAATGAACTACAGCTTCTCCCAATTCAACCAGGTCGCCATGCGTAGGACTCCGCCCATAGCATAATCGACAGATCCAAGATGTACTCTTACAGGTAAAGGGGGTTCGAATAGATATTGGTTGTGCTCGAAGGGTTATGAATCTATTTACAAGCCCAATCCCAATATCTTGATTTCGAG
>JAVUPR010000266.1:0-2500 GCA_036785695.1 Gentiana straminea
AACCCTAAACCCTAAACCCTAAACCCTAAACCCTAAACCCTAAACCCTAAACCCTAAACCCTAAACCCTAAACCCTAAACCCTAAACCCTAAACCCTAAACCCTAAACCCTAAACCCTAAACCCTAAACCCTAAACCCTAAACCCTAAACCCTAAACCCTAAACCCTAAACCCTAAACCCTAAACCCTAAACCCTAAACCCTAAACCCTAAACCCTAAACCCTAAACCCTAAACCCTAAACCCTAAACCCTAAACCCTAAACCCTAAACCCTAAACCCTAAACCCTAAACCCTAAACCCTAAACCCTAAACCCTAAACCCTAAACCCTAAACCCTAAACCCTAAACCCTAAACCCTAAACCCTAAACCCTAAACCCTAAACCCTAAACCCTAAACCCTAAACCCTAAACCCTAAACCCTAAACCCTAAACCCTAAACCCTAAACCCTAAACCCTAAACCCTAAACCCTAAACCCTAAACCCTAAACCCTAAACCCTAACCCTAAACCCTAAACCCTAAACCCTAAACCCTAAACCCTAAACCCTAAACCCTAAACCCTAAACCCTAAACCCTAAACCCTAAACCCTAAACCCTAAACCCTAAACCCTAAACCCTAAACCCTAAACCCTAAACCCTAAACCCTAAACCCTAAACCCTAAACCCTAAACCCTAAACCCTAAACCCTAAACCCTAAACCCTAAACCCTAAACCCTAAACCCTAAACCCTAAACCCTAAACCCTAAACCCTAAACCCTAAACCCTAAACCCTAAACCCTAAACCCTAAACCCTAAACCCTAAACCCTAAACCCTAAACCCTAAACCCTAAACCCTAAACCCTAAACCCTAAACCCTAAACCCTAAACCCTAAACCCTAAACCCTAAACCCTAAACCCTAAACCCTAAACCCTAAACCCTAAACCCTAAACCCTAAACCCTAAACCCTAAACCCTAAACCCTAAACCCTAAACCCTAAACCCTAAACCCTAAACCCTAAACCCTAAACCCTAAACCCTAAACCCTAAACCCTAAACCCTAAACCCTAAACCCTAAACCCTAAACCCTAAACCCTAAACCCTAAACCCTAAACCCTAAACCCTAAACCCTAAACCCTAAACCCTAAACCCTAAACCCTAAACCCTAAACCCTAAACCCTAAACCCTAAACCCTAAACCCTAAACCCTAAACCCTAAACCCTAAACCCTAAACCCTAAACCCTAAACCCTAAACCCTAAACCCTAAACCCTAAACCCTAAACCCTAAACCCTAAACCCTAAACCCTAAACCCTAAACCCTAAACCCTAAACCCTAAACCCTAAACCCTAAACCCTAAACCCTAAACCCTAAACCCTAAACCCTAAACCCTAAACCCTAAACCCTAAACCCTAAACCCTAAACCCTAAACCCTAAACCCTAAACCCTAAACCCTAAACCCTAAACCCTAAACCCTAAACCCTAAACCCTAAACCCTAAACCCTAAACCCTAAACCCTAAACCCTAAACCCTAAACCCTAAACCCTAAACCCTAAACCCTAAACCCTAAACCCTAAACCCTAAACCCTAAACCCTAAACCCTAAACCCTAAACCCTAAACCCTAAACCCTAAACCCTAAACCCTAAACCCTAAACCCTAAACCCTAAACCCTAAACCCTAAACCCTAAACCCTAAACCCTAAACCCTAAACCCTAAACCCTAAACCCTAAACCCTAAACCCTAAACCCTAAACCCTAAACCCTAAACCCTAAACCCTAAACCCTAAACCCTAAACCCTAAACCCTAAACCCTAAACCCTAAACCCTAAACCCTAAACCCTAAACCCTAAACCCTAAACCCTAAACCCTAAACCCTAAACCCTAAACCCTAAACCCTAAACCCTAAACCCTAAACCCTAAACCCTAAACCCTAAACCCTAAACCCTAAACCCTAAACCCTAAACCCTAAACCCTAAACCCTAAACCCTAAACCCTAAACCCTAAACCCTAAACCCTAAACCCTAAACCCTAAACCCTAAACCCTAAACCCTAAACCCTAAACCCTAAACCCTAAACCCTAAACCCTAAACCCTAAACCCTAAACCCTAAACCCTAAACCCTAAACCCTAAACCCTAAACCCTAAACCCTAAACCCTAAACCCTAAACCCTAAACCCTAAACCCTAAACCCTAAACCCTAAACCCTAAACCCTAAACCCTAAACCCTAAACCCTAAACCCTAAACCCTAAACCCTAAACCCTAAACCCTAAACCCTAAACCCTAAACCCTAAACCCTAAACCCTAAACCCTAAACCCTAAACCCTAAACCCTAAACCCTAAACCCTAAACCCTAAACCCTAAACCCTAAACCCTAAACCCTAAACCCTAAACCCTAAACCCTAAACCCTAAACCCTAAACCCTAAACCCTAAACCCTAAACCCTAAACCCTAAACCCTAAACCCTAAACCCTAAACCCTAAACCCTAAACCCTAAACCCTAAACCCTAAACCCTAAACCCTAAACCCTAAA